>PVLD010016521.1:0-44750 GCA_004027595.1 Dinomys branickii | reverse complement strand
GTGGGACCGCCGGGCGTCTCCGCCGCCAGCAAGCCGATCTCTGTCGGGAGTCACCGGGGAGCTGCGCCGGCTCGGGAGGCAGGAGGGATCGAGGCGTCGGTGCTCTCAGGGCGCTAGGGCCCAGCAAATCCTTCTCTCCACTTCCGGCGGCGTTTGTGGCCCTCCACGCGGCTCGCCCGACATGCGCGAAACGTGGGATTGCCGGGTGTCTCCGCCGCTAGCAAGCCGATCTCTGTCGGGAGCCGCCGGGGGGGCTGCACTGGCTCGGGAGGCGGGAGGGCCCGAGGCGGCCGCGCTCCCACTGCGCTTGGACCGATCCCAGCTTCTTCCCCGCGGGGATCGTCCCTGGCTCCCAGCATCTGGGACTTTCCCATGTCTCGCCCCGGCAGCCTGGTCCGCCCTACCACATCTCCCCCGGCATCTCAGAGAAATACGCCCAGTTTAATCTTCCCAGCCGAGGTCCCGGCATTCACGCTTGCCAAGTCTGTCTCGAGCTGGTGGTGTTTATTAAGGAGGTTCGCTCCCTTGCTGCTCACCTGGTCGCCATCTTCCCCGGATCCCTCGATAATGCTGGTTTTGTACAATGAGTCTGAAGGAATTCCCCCTCTTCAATACTTTGAAATAATATAATAAGAATTGTTTAAATACTTCCAAAAATGTTTGACACAGTTTAGTAGTAAAGCCATCTAGTCCTCTCTTTTCAGTAGGAAACTTTTTATTAATCACTCAGTTTTGTTACTGTTTATTGGTTTTACAGGTTTTGTATTTCTTCTTGACTCAGTATCAGTTAGTATGTTGACTATTTCTGCGGCTCTCCTGAGAGCACAGCTAACAGTACTCTATACTCTGAAGGGAGAACTATAGGCTCCCAGCTTGCTAGGAAGTTCATCTTTGTACGTGTCCTCTGAGGACAAATCACCCCAACTGATGCTGCTTGCCCACCCCTCGTCATGACCCAAATGCCCTCCTTCAACTTCCTTTCCTCAAAAGGACCTGAAAGAAGTCAACTTCTTTCTAAAAAAAATCATTAAAATAAACCCACCAAAATAAAAGAAGTTATTCTAATGATGCTGTATTGCAAGGTGATTATTAGTTACATGTTTCCTCCCATTGTGTGACCTCTTTCAGTGGAGTGCATCAGGAAGTATGAGTGCTGACTACTGGGGACAGGCACTCCACAGGGCAGTACCCAGCCCTCACACCACCAGACAACAGACTGTTAAAATGATCATGGACAGTGGACAGGCATGTTCTCCAAAAAGCTAATTGTCCAGGGATAGGTCCTGAACTGAGGAGAGGGTGCAGTGAGAGTTCTCTTTCCAAGTCTGCTCACTATTCTCTGAGGCCTCCTGTGCTCCTCCCTTACATCACCATATGTGGGAGGAAGTGGACAGGTGCTCCTGTCATTGACAGGAGGTAGAGAAAAAGCTGAAATCTGGCTTTGAGTGCTTCTGTGTATAAGTGGACTGCAACTGAGCAGACTGCATTCCAGAGTACTCTACCACTCACTAGCTACATGACCTTATGCAAGTATCACTGTCTTCCTGTATAAAATGGAGTAGTAACCTCGTTTAAGATGTAACATACATAAAGTACCAGCACATAGCACACAAGATGTATTGCCTTGCTCCAACTTTTATTCTATTTATAGCACTAGCACTTTTAAATACCACTTGCTTTCACTGGGTCTAAAACAACTTCCAAAAAGAAACAATCCAGATGATGTTTAGAAACTATACAGCATCACTATCACTGACTTTCTAAAACCCAAGTATAAACAGCTCTATAAGGAAGGGGCCAGGCTCATAGTAAAACTGATAATAAGTCTTGCACTGTACTTTACAATCTACTTATTATTTCATTTGATGCTCAAAAACTAATCTTGAAATAATTCTGTAGTACTGAAGATTTATAAAATTACAGTCCAGAAAGGTCCCTTGAGATTTTTTTGGTACAATCTCATTTTATAGATGAAGAATAGAGAAGTCAAGAGACACAGACTGTCCTTGTTCACAGGTGAGTGCTTTCTTCAGTTGCCTGTCTGCCTAGAAATAGAGTTCAAAATAACAGATAGTTGACCAACATTGGCTCAAGGTTTTGAACTTTCATTGACCTAGGAGATGAAGATGAGGAGCACATTCTTCTATTCCTATAGTTTTAAATTAAACTTAAGCTTCTGAACAGTTATTCTCACTACAATTGTAACTCTTAAAATGGCTTGCTAAATGTTAAAAAATACTAATACCAAAAATGGAAAGTTATGAATGGATTTGTAGCAAGACAATAACATGACCAGATTTGTGCTTTGTGGAATGCAGAGGACCTAGGAAACAGACAGACAAAACCCCCTGCTTAGTTCATTCAATTCAATCTGCCATTCATTCCTTTATTCATCTGTTTTTGTTCAGCAGCTATAATGTACTGAACTCAGAGTGATTGTAAAGCTGAGACTGTGGGTATGAAGGCAGATAATAAATGGCTAACCAAATGAACGAAATATTTGCAGGTTGTGGTAAAGGGTGATGAAAGTTATAAATAGTAGGCTGTGTAATAGACAATCATGGAGTAAGAGAGAATCTGTTTACATCAGATGAATGAGAAGGGAAAAATAACTTGGAGAAGAACCCAGAGAAAAGCAAAGGCAAATGTTCCTGAGACAAGACCAAGACTAATTTTAGGAATTAGGATAAAGGCAGTTTGATCCCGGGAACATTAACCAACCAGAAGAGAGAAGCAAGAAATGAGGTTGAAGAGATTATGTGGAACAGTCCTGAAAGACTAAAGCATTACAGATGAGCAGGAAGGGCAGATCTTTCAGATTTCTGACAGACTAAGAAGGGTAAAGTTTGGGGAAGAGCCAGTGAATACTCTGAGCTTTTAATTTAGGCAGCTAGTTTAGAGAGGAAATTTTAAATTAAATGGAAGGAATTTTAGGTGAGAGGTCTGCTGATGATAGAGAAAACAAGAGTGAGTTTGTTTGGGGTGTTCCCAGTTTTGAGGAAGTGCATCTGCAGAGCAAACAGGTGTTCAGTCAAATGGAAATACAGAGTCTGGCCTTGAGAGTGTCAGGACTGTATATTTAAATTGAGATCACTGATTTGGAGTTGAACTTACTAGCAGAGAGGAGAACATCCAGTGGAGTTTAGAATGATGAGGCAATAGAGCCTGAGCTAGAACCGTGAGGAAAGCCAATAATTAAGAAGAAGATCCTGAGAAGTTACATATGGGTACAGTGATGAACCACTAATAACTAGCTAATATTCTGTGGAGGTTATCAGTGTCACAGATGTGTAAGAAAGGATGGTATAGACACAATGGCAGAGAAAGGAAACCGAATGTTAAGAATAGAAAGCAAGGCAGTTTGCCTGGAGCAGATAGGCTACACTGGAGCATAATATAAATTTTAAAAAAGCTATTGAGAGCTATTGAGAATAGGGAAAAGATGAAGGAAGAGCAGTGAGAACTAGAGGAAGGAATTTGGATCCGATATGCCAAAGAGATATCCTTTATATACTTGAGCCAAGAAAAATATGCATAAAATCTGACTCCTTCATAAAATCTGACTCCAAGTATAAAGACTTTGAAAAGAAAGTAAGTAAAAATTGGGAAAAGTTCAAAAGACAGAAGTTAGAGAAAGTCACATAAGACTAAATTACATATACAGTAGGTATATTTGAAAATATCCCTACTTTTACATACATTTTTCCAAAGTAGTGGACTACATAAAGTCTTCATGTCCACTCTTACTGTTCTACTATTTCATGAATGGCAAATGGAGAAGTGTGAGTATGATTCAGAGTCTGATTAGGCAATCTGAAAACACATCCTATCTCAAACAGAAAGAACTGTATATGAGTTAATTATATTGTTGGTGAAACATCTGAGAGGTCAAGCAGAATATGGGAAAGCAGCTAGAGATTTTCCACTGGGATTGGGGGAGCTTCTGCTTCTGTAGGACCAGTTGGATGTGAGCTGGAGGAACTTAGTAGAAACCAGAAGCTGTGCTGCTTGGCAGAAGCTAAAATGGTAGGAAGCTCTCTGCCTGTCACAAGTTGGAAACTGGGCAAAAGGGGCAATCCAGAGAAAACCTGGAGGAGAAAATGGGGGAGGTGAAGAGGTGGTGGAGAGATGGGGAGAACTTGACTTTTATGCCTACTGTTCTTCCTTCCACCAGTGTCTTAGGCTGGCTGAACTGGCTGGATATCAATGAGCAAATAAGAGAGCAGGGAACTATTTGGGAACAAACACAATAACTACCCCAGAATATCTTGCATAGTGCTTTTCTATGATATTTTAAGCATTGTTAATATTTTGAATTTACAAAAAGTACACACAATGCTCCAATCCAATGTGACATAGCTATAAAAATTATTTTTTTTACAAAGTGTAGGCCAAATTCATGCCCTTCTAAAGGAAAAGTACTTCTGCTTTCATAAGCTTTTGCCTGATTGCCAAACCAACTTTTCATTTTTCATTACCACTTAAGAAATAAGAAATTCTTACTCTTGCTCAGTTGTCAAATTCACATTAATAGTTTTGTTTAGCTATGACTGCACAGTAATATAAGCAGCAAATCCAAAAGTCCTATTAATATTGAATGCTAAATTGTCTGCAGTCCTATCAGATATATCATTTCTGTATTTGCTGTAATTTTAGGCAGTAATCCATGGATCCATCATGGAATCTTTGAAAGATTATCTGAGTTTAAAGTGATTCTTTTATATGAAGTTATTATAAGAAAGCCAACAATACTTTACCACAGGTATACATGAATAGTAAATGATAAATTTTATCTCAATCCTCATGGAAAACCTTGATGAAATAAGTAGTTTTTCTTCAGAACTACTCTTATAATTGTATATTTGTTACAAGTTTTCACAATGATAATTCAAACTTCTCTTTATATATGAACAAAATATTAATATTAGAAAGACTACAAATAGGTTATATGTGGACTTCAACATATCTCATGACATTCTTCACAACAAACAAGAAAAAGCTACCAATTTACCTAGTATACAATAAACTTTTGGCACTCAATACCCACAATATGTTGATGTAGAGGAATCGTATCATATATTAATCATGATCTCTACCAAATCCAATGCATTTTCATCATGCTGCAAGACTTTTACTCAAAGAAGCAGTGCCTAACCGTTCAAAAACTCACTATTCACTGGATCAAGGGTAGGCCCTAGTTCAAGGACACCCTGGCATAGACTTAAGTAAGGATGAGCAATGCATAACCTGTATTAAAAGCTGATAAAGTTAATGATGATTAGCTGAGATGATCAAGCTAGTTCCTTTTCATATCTTGGCTAAACAAAGAGGATTGGCTACCTGGCAGTGAGATCACTGAGCTGCCTCAGCTATCCTTGACCTTCTAGTACCAATCGATAAGCACTGTCATGATAACAATTACCCCTACCCAATTATTTATCATAACTGTACTCTAGGAGTCCAGTTCTTAAAACCAAAAGCAACTAACTCTGGCAAAACATAACAATATAAATCAAGAAGAGATAGAGTCATGAACAATAATTCATAGACCCACAGTCTTTTAAATATGTTTTTGCCAATATGAATGGAGACCCTACTGGCAATAAAATGGAGTATAATTATTATAATTAGAGCAATCTGGACCCTTGAAAATTTTTTCTTGAGGAAAAGAAGTTGAACAGTGGTTCCCAGGAGTTAGTAAGGACTGTCAGGAGTGTAATAAAGTCAAGGCCTGTGACTTTTCTGCGCCCCAGCAGAGATGGATAGGTTTTTCCTTCCCAAGTGATTGCATTTGATGGTTCCAGAGATGGCCAACACACTCAGCAGTAATGAAACTGCTTTCCTGAGAGGCAGCATGGTAGGAGGGACTCCCTGGAGGCATATTTGAGTGCTGCAATAAAAGAATGATTTATGCTGTGGTGCATAACATCTCATGCTGGAAGGGTCAGCAGCTGAGGCTCTTAGTGGTGTTCCTGTCCAGGAATTGCCCTCAGTGCAATAGAGGGATCACATACCTCATCCACAGGGCAGCCGGCATGCCCACATCCACATCCGATGAAGGGTGTGTGTGTGTGTGTGTGTGTGTGTGTGTGTGTGTGTGTGTAGGCAGGTCCAGATCCCTTGCTTCATGCTGATCAGTTCTATATTCTGTCACGAACACCTTTGTTGCAAATGTATTGTTGGGCAAATCTTTTCTCTGTACAATCCTGCTCCCTGCATTCCACCCAAGAATTGATTGGAGCATATTCTCAAATAAATTTATGCATATTAACCTACATTTCATAGTCTTTTTACCAGCTAACCTACCTAAAATGTAAAGTAACAAAAGGACCCTGGTAAAAATTCAGACACATGCTTTTCATGGAAATGAGGGCCCAGGTAATGATCGAATTAAAGATAAAAATAAGTGTATGAAGGGATTAAAGAATATAGTGCAACTTAGTCCTTTCTTTAAAAAAAATCCAAAAAGAGTAGCAGAAAACAGCCAAAGAAATTCAGAAATGATAGGTCATATAGGCCTAGCTCTAACTTCTGTGATTTATGGGCCAATAAGAAGGGATCCTAAAAGCATGGAAGAGTTACCATAAACTTCCAGCACCTTGGGAGGGAGCCACTATAAGAGAGATACCCCTAATGTCTCGTAGTCTGTCTTAAAAGAATCATTTAAATTTGACGTTCTGTTCCATAGTACATCTGTATTGTTTTAGCAGCAATGTTTTATTTGAAAATTTTATTAGTACATGTCTGCAGTACATAGATACATATGCATCTTGATCCTTCTTCCTCTTCCCTCATTACTTTTTTAAAATTTTAGTTTATTAGTATATGTGTGTCTTGGTTACTTTTCTCTTGTTGCTGAGACAAAATATCCAACACCCAAAATGAAGGAAAGAAAGGTTTATTTAGCTTACAGTTTGTGGAGGTTTTAGTCCTTACTTGGCTGGTTCTGAGGCAGAGTGGCACATGGCAGAGGGCAAACATGTATGGCAGCAGAGCACAGCAAAAACAACCAGCAGAAAGGGAGGAATGGCAGGCAAGCAGCCTCTTTCTCTCCCTTAGCTTGTAAATGGCCTACCCCGACCCAGGGGCGTGTAGCTCTCACACAGTCTCCATGCCCTCCTCTTCCACAGGCTCAGGATGTGTACAAAGTAAGCACCCTGGCTTCCTGCTGAATCACTCAGCCAAACCTCTACATCTATACTCCCCAAGTTGACACAATGTATAAACCATACAATGTGTATAGTACATAATGTTTACATTCTTGTTTGGAAGTTGGTTCCTCTATGTAACTTCATCTAGGTTCGTTCTCTCCCTCTCTCTCTCTCTCTCTCTCTCTCTCTCGTTTTCTCCCGTCTTAGGTTAGAATGTTTTTCTTTTGTTTTTTTTTTTAGAATGTTTTGAGAAGCCAATCAACTAAATGTGTGTATACAAATGACAACAGCTTCATTTCAGCTTTATGAACTAAATCAGAGTAATCACTATGGAATACTCACTCAGTTGTTAATAGCAAATATTTATCAAGTGACTACCATATGTCAGATTTTGCTTTAGTGTATACAGTACTAAACAAAAAGAAACAATGACTCTATTCTCTTGAAGGTTACATCCAGAACTAAGAGTCCCAAAATGTGGCCTAGAGAATATGTATTTAGTACAAAATTTCCTAACTAGTGTTGGTGAAAATTTCAGGAAGTCTTTCTCCTGTGCAGTTATGTCACTTATGATATGTGGTGACCAATAAGAATTTTTGACCCTCTCACTTTCATGTATGCCTTAGAAAATAACTCAGAGGACATTTTAAATGATGAAAGAAACCATCCACCATTTTATCATAACGATAGTAATTGTGAAAACTCTCAAAACAAGTGATCATCTATCCAAATTATTGATTCTTTCCTTAAGTTATGATTAAGATGAACAAAGAAATCTTTCTTTTATTCTAAGATTTCACCTTTCATCCTGGTAACTTTTTCTGTTTTCTTTATGAGGTAAAATGAAAATTTAATTTGAGGAAATTAAATTACCTTTTCCTGCCTAAATCAATGTGCATCTGCATAGTAGTATAATTTTTCAAAATTACCTCATATTTTATAATAAGTGATTTAAGCCAGCCTAAAACGACTGGATTTTAGTTTTTTTAGTTTGTTTCCCTTAGGTTTATAAAAAGAATCAGATATCCTACTTGAAGAGAGTTACGTGATAAGACTACTAAAGGAATTACTTACAGGCATGGGCAGCTGGAGACACTCCTACAACAGGTATAGTACTTCAGAGCTGGCAAGGTAAGGTGCAATATTTGTAGACTCCATTGAGCATTTCCAATTTTCCTAAGCATTGTTACAATTTTTATTGTTATGTTAGGTACTTTATATTTAAAATATTACACTAAGGTCACAGGGTGGACTCATGTTACCGAATAGAATGTATAAATAGTCTAAGACATATAAACAACTTACAAATGAGTTTATGAATAGGTAGTTGGCAAATCAGCTTCCTAAGTTTGTGTTCTCTGGTCTAAACTGGTGGTAGTGAACACCAAAGAAAAGATGTAAAAATCAGGTCTTGCTTTCATATTTCTTTCCTTAAAATTTTTTTCCAGTATTCTTAACAGCAGTCCCATCAATCTGTTTTTAAAAGTGCCACTTTTTGGGATTACTCACACAGACGAGTCATGTGCTTCTGCCTATACTTTCTCCAGTGTAGAGGCCCAGATTTTTAATATCATCACATCTTTTTCCTAGAAGCCCCAGAAAACCTACTTTCATCTCCGTACAGTTGAGTTCAGGAAGCTTTGAACAAAATAATCACAATAAAATAACACACCAATGATCTAAATGCCAGGGGACATTCTTGATAGTGGTTGACTCAGTAATTTCTCCCAATATTATAAAAGAATATAAAAAACATCAGCCTTAGAATAGGAGTAAGTTCAAAGAGACACAAGATTTACAGCAAAACACCTCAGAACTCAGTCAAACAAAACCCAAAAAGGAGACCAGTTGGGTAAAGTGAAGCCAAAAGTCTAACTCTAGAAGGGCTGACTAGCAAACTTGCAGATAAAAGTTTTCATTGAGAGATTATAGCAGCAGTCAAAGCCTGGCAGTTAGCAAGTTTAAAAGGTGGTGTAGACTTTGGCATTAATGCAACAAAGACAAAAAAGGGTTAACAGGAAACTCTTAGTGACAGAAGGAAGGTAAAAGAGAGGACTAAACCTTGGTGCATGAGTCCCCAGCATGTACTGAGGAAGGAAGATGAGCCCTTACAGCAAAATTCCCATCATCTCTGTCTGATGCTTTCCTCCATGGGGGAAGATCTCTCAAGGACTCTTAGCTGAAGAACCCTTCATTAAGAAAGACTAATTCCTTTTTGTTTGTACTTAATATTCACCAAGTAATCTTGACTGTAGGTTGCATTTCCATCTGTTTGCCTCAGGGAGAATATGTGCGCTCAAATACCACTTCATCAAAGTCGTCTAAATTCTGCCTTGAAGCCTGATGTATCAGTGAAGAATGAAGGCCACTGAGCTGGGTGTCTGGGCAGTGAGTGGGGCTCTGGCACTTACTACCTGTGGGACCTGGGGCGAGTACTCCCCTTTCTGTGCCTCAGTTATCCTACCTTCAGGAGGAATTAATAAAAGAGGCTGTGGGCCTTTTAGGGCTGCTCTGAGAACTAACATCTGATTTATACTTTTAAAGAATTGTTTTTGGTATGAATGAATTTAGTTGGTTTGAATCAGCTCTTGAAGATTTCCTCAACTGGAGACACTGAAAGAGCTTCCTGTGTAAACACATAGGTAAGTGCTGAACTACCTTCTGGCATGGCCTGAAAATCTCTGGAAAGTACCTCTGCACAATACTGCCTTTCTGTTGTGTATGAAGAATAAGGAGGGGGTGAGTGTTGCTTACCTAAGGCAAATTGCTCTAACTTTATGACTAAGGAAAAACACTCAGTTTGGGTTGATAAGGGAATTGAATGTAGCTATAGGACATTTCCCCAGCCTCTTGCCTTTTTACCCTGCCTTTTGGCCTGGTAGGAAAATCTCCAATTCAAACATGATAGAACTGAAAGTCTTAAAAAAATGTGCACTCTGATCTCATGAGGTTTTATTGCTCAGATCTCTGTGACCAAGGGCTTACATTCTACAGCCAAGGTTTAGCTTTTGAGGAAGTCTGTTTGCAGAGGTGTGTCTATCATCTGGTCCAACCAAGGAAATAAAAAGCTTGAGCAATATATCAAAGTCTGGTTCCAGAAGTAAAAGCAATACTGGCTAAGAATGAAAGTTAGGTATCTAGTAAGTACAGATACAGCAGGAGGCAGCCCATTTGGCCAGGAGCAAGAAATAAGCAAAGTCACCCAACATGAGAGAGATGGCCAGATGCTCTGCAACATTGGGGTTTGATTACAAATTCCTTCAACAACTCTTAGAAGGATAATGGTGCTACATGGATGGACATATCTTCACATACATGAGCTTTTAAGCCTTGCACATGACACTGAAATGTCTCCTTACACTCTTCAAATTTCCCATGAGTAGTTGCAAAGCTACAAAGTTTGTATTTGGGATGCATGCATGAAACTCAGCTTCTTCCATAATACTTGGTCTGTATCACCTGAACCTCAATGTATGATTAACATCATCACTTGTCCTGAAAAAAATGTATCCAATCAAATCACTCTATACCCAGGCTTGGCTGTCTACTCTGTCTACTCTGCACACCATCCATCTGCTGCAGCCAACCTCTCTGTATTCCTGCAGCTGTTGTAGATCCTCCATAAACATCATACCAGTCAGGGGCCAGCTAGGGGACAGCTGTTGCACTCAAAAGATTTAACTGAGAAGAGTTTAATGTAAGAACAGTTGGCAGGATTGGGCACAGTGGAGGAAGCACCAACAGAGCATCTTGCTCAGGCAAGAATCTAGAGCTCCAAGAAAGCAAGAAAACAAGGTGAGTACCAGGCCAAGGCACATATGGTATGTTTTTATTTTGTATCATCAAGATCTATCACAATATTTCACACGAAGAAAGTGCTCACTAAGGTTGTTGAACAGGAGTACAAAATTTCCAGATTGCACACTGGCTGGTTGAAAGCACTATCCTGAAGCCAAACCCACCCTGGTTCTGTCCTGTAAACAGAGCCAGTCCCTCCTAGACCTACAGGCAATGAGTGCACATAAATCAGTCCTGATTACACTAGGGTTCCCTATAATCCGGGATAATCTCCCCATACCAAAATTCTTCATTTAATCACACATGCAGAGATGCAGAACACACAGATTCTGGAGAGAAGGACATAGACAGCTGTAAGAGGCCATTCTCTTGCTTACTTCCTTACCTCAAAAGGCTATTGCAAAATCATAAAAGATAAGTCCTTTTGGAAGCTATCTAATCCTCAACATAGAAGCAGGCAGTAAATACTGGCTATAATTTTTACTAAGCTGCTCTCCCTCTTCCTGTCCTATTTCCCAGGTTGAAAATTCTCTGAACTTGTTCACTTCACTCAACCTCCTTCCCTCTCTTTCCTGGAAGGAATTTTACAGACAAAAATGAACGATATGGTGTAGAGGGCGGTAATGAGTTCTACGTCAGATGTGTTGAATTTGAATGCTTGGAATCTTGAGTACTCCTGAATTCACAAGACTTGATGTAATGGGGCATTACCTACCAATCACAAAGATCCAAGACACTTGTGAGGAACAGTTTCCAGCTCTGCACCTGGGACCAATCAGAAAGTGCTATCTTCAATTCTTCTCGTGTAAGACCAAGCAGGTTTCTGATAAGATGCCCTGGATCTGACATCAGCCTGAAAAATGCGGGATACAAGAGATGTCTGTCAATAACTAGTGGCTGCCATGAGCTTTCTCAGTGACCCATTCTCACTCTGCAGAGCATGCTTCCTTTCCTATCTATAATAAATGTAGAATCTCACTACCTTTTGCACTTGTCTTATGAAGTTCTTTGTTCAGGACACCAAGAACCTAAAAGGAATCTCTGGAAAGAGTCTGCTGAACCTGTAACAATGGATACAGGGAAACATCAACATTGAAAATGAAGGAGGAAGAGCAGAATCTCTGAGAATACCGAACAAGTAGAGAGATAACAGAAGATCAAGAAGAGAAGGTGATTCTGAGCCTGTTAGACTTTTCCCACCAGGCCCAGAAGAGAGTCTGCTTCTGAATGGGCCCAGCTTGGGTGACCCTTGATGTCAGCAGGTGAAACTAAAATCCTGTTTCTGACTTAAAACCTATCACTTCTCAGCCTTTTGGCTAAGATCAGGTGTGATTTAAAGCCTACCCCATTCATTCATTACGAGCCTTAGCTTTTGGGAAGGCTCACTTTTACTCCCAAAAGTGTACTCACTAACTGTTCTCCACCAAGAAAACCAATCACCTCTGAGCAACTGAAAAGCAGGGTATTATTTCACTGAGATTCAGTACTAAGTCAGCTGTGGTAGCAAGATTTATTTTGCCCTTTGAGTCACTACCAGGTATGAGAACACGGTCCTTATTTGGAAGTGGGAATAAATATACCTACTACCTAGAATTCTTAGTAGGATTATATAAAACAGTGTTATAAAGCACCAGTGATGGTACCTAATGATATTTTTGCTCTATTGTTAGTTGTCAAATAATCTCCACCATCGTTTACCTTTTTAAGGCTGGGAACTACATTTCCTAGAGTTCTCTTTGCAGTACAGAGTGTATCAGTGAGGATCAGGCATAGCAGCACTCTCTTCGTGTCCTTTTGAGGATCTCTTCATTGTGTATTGTAGTCCTGGATCCTGGTTTCACTTTGCTAGCTATGTGCTTATGGTTTATAGTTCTCCTGTGAGTTACCATTATGCTACCCATTACTAGTGCTTCAGGGAAGTAGTTTGAGATTATTTCTCTGTATCATAGTTAGTTCTATGGATCCACTTGGCTGGGTTAAAGGATTCCCAGATAACGGGTAAAAGGTCATTTTGGGTTTTGTCTATGAGGTGTTCCTGGAAAAGATTAGCATTTGCATCAGCAGACTGAGTAAAGAACACCTGTCCTCACCAATGTGGGTGATCCTCATCTAATGTATGGAGGGCTCTGACAGAGCAAAAAGTGTAAAAAGAACAAATTCTGTCCTTCTTCTGAAACTGTAACATCCAATTTACCCCAGTTCTCAGGCAGTAAGACTCTAGAATTCAGCCTGGGCCTCAGATTGTGGATTATCTATATGAGCTTCCCTGGTTCTTACTTAGGCCTTCATACTGAAAATGAACACACCCCCGGCTTTCCTGGTTCTCCAGTTTCCAGATAGAAGATTGTGTGACTTCTTGGTTTCCATAACTCTACGAGTCAATTCCCATAATAAATACCCTCTTATATTTCTGTATGCATCCTGTTGGTTCTGTCTTTCTGGAGAACCAAACTGATACACCCCAGTTCTACAGTTGGCAGGGTTTGAGCCCCTCATTCCTCCAGATTGAAGCAGCCATTTTGTTAACCAATCTTAGATTGCTACCTTACCAGTATGTCTCCAGGAAAGTTAACATTATAATTATGCAACTCTAGGTTTGGAATTAGTCTCATGGAAATATTTACTCTTTGCTTTAAAAAGCTATTTTGGCTCTATTTCTCTCCACCATTCCAAACTTCTATACTAGTGTTTAAAGGCAGATTTTATTCTCTGTCAAAATTAGACTTTGTTTATCCATTTCTGAAAACCACAAACATGTAGTAACTACTTTAAAAACTGAAGTTTATTGATATTTTATAGCCTCTTCTATTAATCTACCAAACTGAAATCTACCACTCTTGCTATCACTAGTGTATACATCACTCTTTATGATTAACTGAGGACATATCTCCTGCTAAGAGGTTAACAATTAGTTTTTCATGTTTCTATACAAATTACCCCAGTCAATACATATGTTAAGGTGATAATTCATGAATGAGTTAATGATATGGTTGCTCAATGTATGTTCTAATCGTGGGTTATTTTTTACATTGGCTTTAAGAGTGTGACGGAGCTATTTTTAGAAATGTTTCATTTTGTTCAAACTCCTTGGTAGTAACACCTAGAAAAACTAGGATCTCAGAAGCTGAGCCTGGGTGGTAGAGGGTATAGGGGCAGAGGTGAGTGAAAGGGAGCTGATGACTGATTTTTAAGGCTAGAGTGGAAAACAACTCAGAAAACTAGTGCTTTAAACTTGGTAGAAGAGCAAGATGACAATAACGGGTTTACTGAGTTCTTACGTCTCCTTGTTCCTAGTGTTCAAGTCATATTATTCACATGTCCTCTGTTGACAGTCCTCTGCAGTACCTACCTGCTATCGTTATTCTCCTGTACCGCTCAGTGTCCCAGTAGAATAGTGAAAGCATATGCAGGTATAACATGAGGACGGTTTAGCGAAGAGACTGTTTGCCAACATTGCCAATGTTTGCCAATGTTCGGGAAAGCCACAGGGGGGTGGAGATATGAAAGAATAACAAAAGTGTGGGCTGCCTTAGGACTAAAGAGGCAAGGGAAGAAACAGCATTATCAGAACCTAGTGAATGATTGCCGACACCGTGGAGGAAGAGCCACCACCAGGGCTGGTCTTGGAATCCTAGCCCCATCATTTTCTAGTTGTGTGACCCTGCGGGAATACTCTGCCTCTTTAAGCCTCAATTTCTTCATCTATAAAGTGGAAGATGTTGTTGGATATTTCCTGTCAACAAAGCCCATAGACCGTGTTCTTTGTTACACAGGTTTAACCCTTACCAATGGCATCTGTATGACTTGCTTGGACTCAGCCAGTGGAAGGTTAAGTTGCAGGGAGGGAGAGGTTGGAGCATTTCTTAATCCTCTCCCTGCCTCTATGTTTCAGTGAATTCACCAGCTAGTTCTTGTATTAACTAAGATCTGAGTAGATCTGTGAGTTTTAGCAAAAACTTTCACATGCGTTGCCTCATTTAATCCATATAACAATCATGCCTTGTTTGCATTACTATATCAATTCTGTAAACAAAAAAGTGAACACTCAAAAAATCAAATGTCTTGTCCAACATCCAAAAACTAGTTGTGGAAAGTCCAGATCTCAGAATTCTGGTCTTTTGGCTAGAAGCTCCATGCTCCTTTTAATTCACCATGCAACAAGCTCAGCAGAGAGATATCATAAGTCTACCAAATTGAAAGCACAGCAAAACAAAACAATCCAGTTATTGATCTTTGCCAGGGATTAAAATGAAAATACAATAACTATATTTGCTTTTAACTTAATGTTTCTACATATTCCATTATTCAACATTAAATAAGAGGATAATGGAAACTGGAAAACTCGTAGAATCTCAGCATAGTTCAAAGGTGTAAGACAGACCCAGCTGCATTAGAATCCCTGCAGACTTTATACTGAATCCCAAGCTTCAGCAATAGCTCTGGACCATACAATAACTAGACCAAGGCACCTTCTCATCAGGGAAATAGTTAAAATTCAAACATGTTTATGGAATGGGCTTCAAGAGAAAACAAACCTGTTCTGTCACAACTACCACAAAGCTTGGCACACAGTAGGCTTTTGATACCTGTTACTAAAATAAACAATAAAACATTCCATCTACTCGTGAAACACTAGGCCAAGAACATAAACCAAGATGTGGTCATCCACGAGACAATCTAAATGCTTTGTAGCTTATCCCTTTATTCCTGGAGCCCATTGGATAAGTGTGTAACCCATTTGAAAATATACTCTGTGAAATTAAGATATCACTAAAATGTCTTCAAACAACACTATTACCACTATCATATTTGTCCTTGTCATTATTATGACATAATGTGCATCATGAAATTGACTGAAACTAGGTTATTATATTATATACTTGCCCTCCTGATTTAACCTCCAAAACCCTGTGTTCTGTGGACAGCATCAACTTCCTTCTCTTCTGGCTTCCTGTTGGGTTTAGACAGAGGGAGGCACAGCAGGAAATTAGAGGCTGGGAGGAGAAGTAGGCCATGGCATTGATTTCCTCAGTTACTTTCTCACCTTCTTTCTGTTGGGTTTCTCTGGTTTGGCTTTGTCTTTATAAAAAAGACCATAGCTTCCATGAGACAGCTCTCAGCTACAGCTATAGGTCTTCCCAACCTGCCAACCTGTTCCTTCTCTGGCCTCTTTAGGCACAGAGTGGTAAAAGCTTCCTATTCTTTTCTAGCTCCATAGTGCTTTGTTATTCCTTACTGAGTTTCTTGAACCATGCCTAAACTTTTGTAGATAGCTCCTTCCACTAAACTCTTTTTGCATACCCCTGTGAAGTTTTCCATGTTTCCTACCAGAACCATAACTAATAAAATTACAGCTGAGTGTAGGATGAAAAAAATGAAACAAGCCAGGAAGATGCTTTGCTTCTCCCATGCAAGCCTCTAATCCCATTTTCTCCAAAAATACTCTGGCCGTATCGCCTGTCTTATACAGTCTTATTACCCCACTCCTGTTCCTGCAGCTCAGACTGCAGCTTCTGCCCAACAGCCCAGGAATCAGATGACAAGGTACACACTTCTGCAGCCTGCCCTGGGTTGGAAGACAGTGCAAGACAAGATATCACTTACTGTGTGTCACCACTAGGGAAGTGGACCATGCAAGAAGGGGATGAAGGAGGAAATGCAGAGAGCCATGACACATGAGAACAACAGGGTCAGAGCATGAGAGGAGGGAAGAAAAAGGTCTTGAATAAAAAAGGGGAGAAGGCAGCAAGGCCACCTACTGACATGAAAACACAAGCCACTAAAAACCAAGAAATTCAGAAAACACATGAGATACAGGTCTGCGTGAGTCCTGGGTGCAGACTGTACTCATGTAACAACTTAAGGAAGCCAGAAAAGGGAAGACTTGGTTGAATTGGGCTCTCACAGCAGCAGCAGATCAAGCAATAAAGCACACTCTGTTCACTCAAGGCAGAAACCAGGTATTTGATTCTTAATAGGTGATTAGACTCATTATTGGCCTAATTTATTTAAATTTTCCACTTTCTATATAGATATTAACATCATGTAGACATAAATGTTAGCTGGATATTTTTACAAAATGAGCTTGAAGTTATTGAAGAAGAGCCAAGGTCTCTGCCTCCAAATGCTGCATCCCACTTTAGCTCTTCAGATGCAGTGTAAGGGAGAAAAGTGGGATGTGCACACGAGATCCCAGGTGATCTATATGTAAAAGTACTCTCATGGGGAGTAGCACGGGTGGAAGAACTCTGCAGAGGCTCATGGCGTTATTTAATTACGCTGACGTTTCTTGTGTGCTCTGGTTCTCTGAATGGCCTGTCGGTACCCTGCCAGGTGGACAGACAGCAGGGCAGTGCAGAGGGAGTGGCTTTCTGCAGAGATTTCCACTGCGGTTAGCCTGCTCGTGCAGAAGCAAAGATTGGTGAGAAATGATTAAGCACACCAACAAATTATAGCGTTTCTGGATTGACGATCAGGAATTTTAAAAGATTTTAGAAGAGTTTAGGGATTTGTTGTATCTCTGGAAATTTTTGTTAACAGAATTTCAATCTTGTGTTTGGGTTTTTGTGGGCATGTTAGCAAATGAAAAGTTTAAAAATAACACAAAGTATACCCTGGAAGGACAGAAGATGCATTCCATATTTTGTCATCTTTTAAACATTGATCTTTCAAGGGATGCCTTGTTATTTATTTCTCAGTACTCTGATCTCTAGGTTTTTATAATGCTTGCATCTTGTTGGGCTGTGTGGTGCCAATTAAAAATATTCATACCTCAGGATGGATACCTGCCTTTTAGTAATATAACTGTCCTCATATCACATAATCTCCTTGATGTTTTCTATCTTTTAGAACCAAAATCCATTTTGGTTCTAAACATTTTAAGAGCATTTAAGAGCATTTAATTCCAACACACATATATAGTCCTCATTTGAAAGTGGAATTGATTTCCATTTTGTGCTATTAAAATAAATGTACTATTCCCAGACATTTACAGGCCTTATGGTTGCTTGATTTCTCTTCTATATCATATTTAGTTCATCAACCAAACCACAGAATATCAATCATTTTAGGCATAATCCATTTTTGCACATTGTTATGAATGTGAAATCAGATGCCAGAATGACACATTTTTCTACTCTTAAACTCTCTACTGTCTGAGGTGAAAGTAAAACCTCAACAGAAATCAATTTTTCTAACAATTTCCTTGGTTATTATCTTCAATTGGTTTAATTTGAGGTGCTGGATCAATCTAATTCTCACACAGTTATTGGAGCATTAATAACAAGAATACAAATACTACTGCAATAATAATACAAATAGAGGTTAACATTTATTGAGGATTGTGACAGAGACTACTAATTGTTCTTAATATCCAGTCTTCTTTTCTTTCCTTAGTAATAAGTCTCCTAGTTTTCAGTTGATGACTGCTCACAAAAATAACATTTTCAACCTCCAGCCTCCACTTGGCCAATGCTGACCTTGGAAAAACAGCCATCCAGGACAGAGCAACAAGATGGAAAGCCCTCGATCCCCACACAACTCATTTGACATCTGTGAACTTCTTAAACATTCGAGTAAAATAAACTTCGATCTTTCAAAGCTACTGCTAACTGAGATGTTTTAATAACTTATAGTTAAATCTACTCCTAGATATAAGTGGTTCCTATGTCATATGTCCTTAACTAATGCTGTGTTTCTTTTAGTATAGATAATATCCCTATGAAATAATTTTCCCATTTATTTAGACAAATGATTTGCTTCCAGTCACTTGTTGTGTGAAATCACCCCTGTCTGCTTCTACAGCCTGTGTTCTTGACCACTCTTTCTCTACAGAATGGGAAATTCTGGGAATTATTGACCCATTTTTATAAATTAAAAAAATCGAGGCTTAGGCAGTCAATGCCACTTGCAGAAGATCTCTTATCTGCTGACCAGCGGAGCTGAGATCCTGGTCTGTTCTGGCTTTGACTAGCTGTACTATCTGCCTTACAATCCTTTGACCAAGCCCTTAGCTATCTGCATTTCTAGTAAATAAGTTCGAACTCTCCCCCACCACTGTATGCTTGGGTTTTTGCCAAGTGGTCTACCATTTTGTTGGTTCTTCCAAGACCTGGAATTGCACGGTGGTTCTTACTCTTTGCTATCCTATGGCTGGATCCTCTATTCTCTGACTTCTGTTGGGCAACCTTACCTACCATCATGCTTGGTGCTAGACCCCATTGATCTTTCAACTCCTACATGAATCCCTGCCTGCTACTTTGTGCCATATTATCCTGCTCTGGACTCAAATTAGATGAAGGCTTAGGGCACAGTGAGAAGAAAACTAGCAGCACCAGTTTTCAAGCTGTTGCTTTGTTTATACAGTTCAGATTAGCTGCCCTTAGTACTCTGATGAGGTAATAATAGGGTGCTCATAACATTTATTGCCCAAATTGGGACCTTTTTGAAAGAAAATAAGAAAGTTGATGGAAAGCACTTGTGGTGGTGGTGGTGGTGGTGAATGGTGATGATGACACATGTGTACCTGCCAGGCACTATTCTCAGTGCTGTGTAGGTGTCACCCCGCTTGGTACTCTGATAACAAAGGGATTTTATTAATCCTAGTTGGCGTGTGAGAAAATGTGGTTACCCAAAATAAGCCCATTGCCAAAGGTTGCCCAGATGGCTATTAGAAGAGGCAGACTTCAACATCCTGAACCAAGTCCTCATTCATAGCCACATGATATATTACTATTCCTGGAGCTCTTGGTTAATCCCCACAGATTTATCCTGTGGTGACAAATTCTACTTTTTATGATTTTTCTTATTCTCTTTTGACCAATTTCAAGTCTATATAAAATGTGTAAAAGTATAAGGAACACCTTTATACCCTTACATTAATCCACCAACTGTTGAAATTTTGTAATAGTTGATTTCTCAGTGTGTATACTCATAAGCATTTGAAAGCAAGTTTCAGCAAATACTTATAATCTGTAAGTATTTCAGCATGAATTTCCTAATAATGAGTATCTTCCCTCCTAAGTGTCCAGAAGATCATTATCATACCCAAGAAATATAACACTGATATATTTTCTCTTTTTATTTTAAAGGGAATAAAAGAACAACATAGACAAAGACAAAACAACACAAAAACAATAAAAACTATACAGCGTTCCAAAACAAAATGGTGAGAATTAACAGTGGTTGTTATATCACATATTGTTATCTTCAATGAAGTTGCTCAGATTACCAGGTGTAAGAATGCAAGATTGACTAATATGCAGACAATATTTGAATTTCCTCCATCATCTTGATGTTTTATTCCTTTTAAAAAATCTTGTATCCAAAGATCAAGCATTGCATTTAGTTATTTGTAAAATCTCCTCTATAGATTTTATTTTTCTCCTAATGCCCAACAAAATGGAGATGGTTTGTAGAGGTGTGGCAAGCACTGTTGATGCCCTGCTCCCAGTGGCTCCCCTGCAGGCTGCATTGGCTCATGCCATGAAGACAGCTTCTCACCCCATGACCTGTTACTACTCACTCAGCCTCTCTGCTCTGGGGCCTTGTCCAGAGTCCTGAGAGCTTGCTCAGCTTCTGCAAGATCTGCCTGGAGCAGCTGGAGAATTCAACACTCCCAGAGACAGTTTTAAATCAAGGACGATCACATTGGTGCATAAATACTTTTTCTCTTTACTTGGAGGAAGAACCCTGTAGTCTGACCCTTACCCTGCTTAAGAGGGAGCCAACTCTCTCTCCAGCAGTAACCTGCCCTTCAGCACACCCCTGGAGTGTTGGTCATATTTACACACTTGTACTTCTTCAGGTCTCTTCCCAAATACACCACCTGTACGCAAACCCAACACTTCATTGTCCACCACCATGCTCCTGTGGCAAACCAGGATTTAGGATGCTCTTAAACTCCAAACTGAGCATGGTACACAAAAATTTCTCTAGAGAATGAATTCACCTACCTAAAGTCTCAGTAACAATGGCTGAAGTGGATTTGCAAACTCTTACTTGACTCATTCCAATACTCCCAGCAATAATAGCATATAATCCCAGTGGCACCTCAAAATGTAGAACGTGATCATAAGGTTAACAGGGACTAGCTCACTTGCCCTCTTCAACTATAATTTTTAACTTTTTAAAATTAAAGTAGATTTTCTTTACTAAGATCTATAATTCAAACATATTCATCAAATCATGATTGAGCCCTAGTGGTACGCTGGATAGGAGGTAGTCTTTAATCTCTACTCTAAAGGATATTATGGTATGGTGATTGTAACTTATTATTGTAGTGCCTCAATGCTAATAATCATAATAGAACACATGCACATTAAGGTACTGTATCTCTGACTCTCAATAGAAATGGTCTCTTCCCCCCCACCCACCCAAGATTCCTTGTGAATGTCCTTGTTAAGGCACTTTGCACATTTTCTTACAATACTGGTCTATCTGTGCCTCCCACAAAATCCAAGCTCCTCAAGGTCAAGGGCTCCCTGTACCAAGCACTGAGTTTATCAAATAGCTAATAGTTTATTTACTTCTGTGTAAGGAGGGCTGTGTTAAGCATATTAAGCATATCACTGCCTTTAATCTGAAAGGGAATCCTATGATGTAGGACCTATTATTGCATGACATAGTGAAAGAGCTGTAATTCAGTCTTAAAGTTTGGTGTGAACTTTGGTCCTTTATACATTATGTGACCCAGTAACTGAACCTCTAAAAAGCCAGAGATCACTGAAAATGATTCTGATCACTTTAAAATTATGCAGAATTTCTGCTGCCAAGTCTCTCAACGTGCACTGCACCCCCCAGCTGATGAGACAGCTGCCTTGTCTCAATTAACCTTTTCTGAGATCGAGTTGGGTTGACATTAGCTCCCTAACACCTCTTCAATCACTCATTCATTCATTCATGCATTCATGGGTTTTCATTTCAAATCGCTCCTTTGTGAACCAAGATGGGAAATTCTCATTTTCACGCATCACCTACTTTGATGGATTCTGCTCGGTTATTTTCTATTTTCATGATTGATCAGCAGCCATTTATACATTTTTCCAGCCATCATCTCCTGTGCAGCAGTGGGCCTTCGACCTGTGATTGCTTTCAAAGAACTTTATTGCCAGTTGCTAGTTTTCATTTTTTTTTAATGTGGTTCCCTGGTAGCTTCAGTTTTCAACGGAAATGGAACAAGATGGATCTTCGTCATTTCCAAATCTGTGACTCTCAGTGTATACACACATACATACATCCATTATATATATATATATATATATATATATAGCTAAACTTTTAGTATAATTGGCACAATCAGTAATGCTGATTGATTTGAGGGCGTGGATATAACAGCTGTGGTATTATCACCAAGATGGATTTTTGTAAATAAAGTTTTATTGGAAAACAATGAAACCCATATACATATTATCAGTGGCAGCATTTGTGCTCAAATCACAGAGTTCAATAGTCACATGAGCCCATGTGGTTTACAAAGGTTAAAACATTTATTAACTGATTTTCTAAAGACAAAATTGGGACTAGAGAAAGAGGTACAGCTCTATAATCTCTTAACCCTTTCTCTGCCACTTAATAACTGGGAAAATTTGGACACATCACAATCTTTCTGAGCCCTGGTTTCTGAATTTCCAAATTTCAGTTAAGAATGAATTAGGAAATTCAGCAAAAGTATTTTGTAATCTGTAAACTTTTATCAAGATCTTAGCTGTAAAATACATTGGAAGAGCAGCATTGAAGATTTTATCACTTAGATATATTACTATATCACAAATTATCCCCTCAATCAAGTAGCCAAATAAAACAATAATTTATTGTTATCCGTAAGTCTTTGGGCTCAACTGTGTGTTGTTTGCTGGGGTAGAATGGAGTGGATTTTTCTGGTGTCTGCAGAACTCAGTCATATACCTTTGACCAGTGGAAGGGTAATTTTCTATACTTGCCTCTTGTTCTC
Source organism: Dinomys branickii (assembly GCA_004027595.1). Classification (NCBI taxonomy): domain Eukaryota; kingdom Metazoa; phylum Chordata; class Mammalia; order Rodentia; family Dinomyidae; genus Dinomys; species Dinomys branickii. The sequence continues at coordinate 21,851 of PVLD010016521.1, read as the reverse complement.
TTTCTGGAAACAGTGAGCTGGCCTAGGCAATAATCAAAGCTCCAAAGAACAAGCTCAATTGTATAAGCACTTTTGGATATTCTCCACAAATCATGAATGCAGATATCTCATTGGCCAAAGGAAGCACACATGGCCCAAGGTCAAGAGCAGCCATAGCAAAATACCTCTCTATAGGGTCATGTGGCAAAGGTGTAGATGCAGGGACCAGTAAAAGCTTGAGATCACAAGTGAAGTGTATTGGAGGTATTATTTAAGGAAATGAGATCCCTCCAACAGTGATGATGAGAGTAAAAATTGGTACAATGAATTTCTTCAGGCAGATGTTAGCATACAAGAAAAATGTTATACATATGTGTAGCATTTGACTCAGTGATGACATTTCTAAGAATTTATGCTAGGTGAATGAATTATCATGGACATATAGATTTATCAGGGAGGATGCTTACTATGACCTTGCTCATAGGTTGCAAAAACCTAGAAAACAATTGCACAAAAATGAAGTCAGGAATGGATTATTGCCCACCTACATAATGTAATGCTATAGAGCCACTACAAGTGAGGATAAAGAATTATGCTATGGAGAACATGCACATCACATAGCCTATAGAAAAGAAGGTCATAAAAGTTTCTACAATGTGCTCATGCTTTCTTAATGAATAGCCATTATTGATAAGAAACTGCACATATACTAAACCATTAACAATGGCTACATGTGAAAAAATAAAATTAAGATCGAACTTTTATATTTTGTTTGTAATTTCTTGTGTTACTTAAACTTTCCAAAATGCTTATGTAACACTTTTGTAGTAAAATTGTTTTTCACAAAATAAAGTAAGGCAAATCTTCATTAAAATGAAAAAGGTATGGGAAAGAATTATAGCAGAAGCAATCAGAGTATAAGCCATGGCTTGCTGATTCTTGCTTTTAAATTTTTTTCTTTCTCCTCCCAGAGGCATTGTAACATAATGTGCACTTCATCTATTGATTGAAAATGCATTTTATTTCAAATGACTAACTTGTTGGACAAGAATCATTGATGTCGATATAGATATGCATCAATTACACCACTATTGTTTAAGTTACTTATTGTGATTTAGAATTATGATTATTCCCTGTCTCTGCTTAAATACTTCTTATATATTGCTATTCCCTTGCCATTTGGGAAGAATCTGTTTTAATTTTGAAACACCTAAGCAAAGGCAGACTGTGATAGTATTGTTAGTTTTTATACTAGAACATTAAAATAGTACAATTGCCAGTGATTAATGTATTACAAACAAACTTGATTCAGACTTCATGTGTGACCCCCCTGCAGTCTTTTTACTCAACACTTGGTCTACTTCTCTATTATAGTGCATGTTGTATCCGTTGGGGTTTATGTCACATAGAGAAGAAGGTTCCCCCTCCATCATTATCTTTCGTCAATAGAAAAGTGTCCAACAAAGCACGTATTTTCAACTGAAAACCTCTTGTGAATGTTCATGGATACAATAAAGCACTAAATTAGTCATTAGAAATGTGTGGAAGAATAAGGGAATGCCACTTTCCCTGACATTCAAATAGAATATGTATTTCAGAAAATAATAGTATGAACAATGATAGTAAATCTGACTGTTGCACATGCTTAAATTTTGATCATTATATATGCTGAAAAATTGACACTTGAATTTGTCTAATGGAATAAATGGCATAGCCGCAAACATTCAAAAGCAGGCATCTGTTTCAGGGTTACTCATGAGGAAACACATCTTATTGCTATTCACATGCTGTTTCTTTTCAGTAACTTTAGTGCACACTGAAAAAAATCACAAAAATTCACTTGTACTTTATAGCTAATCATGAGTGGTTTTATAGGGAAACATCTTTAAGAGAATGGATAGGTTAAGTTATGCTAGCCCCATACATATAGTGATGGAAACAAATGAACTAGGGTGAGAGATAGCAACATGGACTAATGTTATAAAAACAATGTTGAGCAAAAATCAAGTATAAAAAGTATATTTTCAGTACCTTTAAATAATCACATTCATATATAATTTTAAAACATGCAAAATAATAGTAAATACTGCATAGAGAGAACATATTTAATTAATAGACATATGTGATAGGTATTCAACTGTGTGTAAATTAGCTGGGCATTAGAAATGAGAAACCTCAAACTCAGTGGAGAGATTATTGCTAATAGAAGTGAGTAAATTACATTTGAGGAAGAGTTTATATAGCACTTCAAATACCCTAGAAATATTTTGATTTTTGAGTTTGTTAGTGAGAGATGGAATTTATTATGTCAGTCATATACTCTTCCATATGCCCAAATATGTAGTAATAAAATTAAGAATAAATTTTCTGGAAGGCCTGGGTAGATGCCACTAAATACAAGCATGACTATCAGAAAGAAAATATTTTCATCAGCGCTAGATAAAAAGGTAACAAATGGATTTAAAATGATTTGCACAGTGCATTAAAGTAAAAAACATTAAGGTGAAAACTCAAACTGTTTTTAAGAGTATGAACTAAGTGTGACAATGTAGATAAAAAGTTTGTCCATCCAGAATACTATTTATGCTGACACAAATATTTGTACTTGAAGGCCCTGAATTTCAAGAAACTGCTTACTGAATGTTGGGGTAACTTTCCATGCTGAAGAATTTAGTGTTGTTAATCTTCTGCCACATTTGTGCTAGGTCCATTAGACCATTTCAGGTCTTGTCTGTTTTTATTACTTGTTATATTTCTAGCAAAGTTAAGGCTTTTAACACTGCTTGGATGCCTATGAAGTTGATGAATTCTTCTGCTACTGATGGTGTCTCATGCTGATCCTCTAATGGGTGCATTGAAATATAATCTGCTGGGTTATTTTCTTTCCCTGGAGCATGCACAATTTTATAACCACAGCCATGTAGAAATTGTAAACCCCATCACTCTGACCCTGTTGCTGCCTTGAACTGTGAACTGCCAAATATTGCCATGAGTACCTGATGACCTGTTACCACAGTAAATGCTGAGCCATAAATTAATAAGAGACAGCATATGAAAACTGGGACATCTGTTGAACTCCAAGGATGATCCAGACCCTCTTAAAATCAGTCTTGCATAGAAGAAAGTAAGTATACTTTCACCTTAGTGGAACGCAAGGTATATTTTCATAGATTTAGGAAAGCCTTCATAAATTTCATGATACAGTCTTTTTTTCCCAGACCATTAGGTAATGACCTATAAGTTTGGATATTGTAAAATATGCAAGAGTTATTATCTTCATTTTCACTTGTCAAGTGGCTGAGAATACACAAAATTATTTCATAGTGCTTGACATGTAAATTCCCGGTCAGGGTGGCAGGCAGGAGAAAAGCCTTATTTCTAACAGGTCTCTAGTTCTAATTTCTGAAGGAAATCAGAGGTGCTTGGTCTTTGAGCCTCAGCTTCTCCATCTATACTATGGAAATAGTAACAATTTCTGTGTTCTGTGGAGTTACAAGGGTTAGTTCATGCTCTAAAAGGGACTTTGAAAATGAAAACCACTGGGTAGAAATCGAAAAAACAAGCTATGTAATGTGTAAATTTTTTTCTGTTCAGTTTAATTATGTTTATTGTGTTCAATGCTTTCATTGGTATTTTTCATATTAAAAAAGAAATTAAACTAAACTCTATCAAATGTTTCAGATACCTTAAGCATTAGGGCTGCCCTTATACATCTTAATGAGTGCTAAACATAATAAAATTCTTGTCATTTTTTAAAAATCACCTTATTTATGCCATTCTTTGATGTGTTTAAAGAACATGGATGACTTTTCAATATTCTCTTTCAAAGTTTTTTTTTTTGGTAAAAAATTTAATGGACTCAAAATTTGAACCTAAATTATTTGGTGTGCACAAAATCTGCTCAGTGTGTAAATGCAACGTGTATGCTTTTGTCTGGTTCTAATCTCTTTTATCTCACATTTTGGTCTTGACTACAGAGTTTCTGATTTGTTTCTGTGTTCCTCACACTTTAGCTACAAAGGGACTCACGTCCTAGTACCCAGGACAGTCTGTGATACATGGCAAGATAGTCTTTTGTTCTAGCCAGTCTTCTGATCTTTCAGCATCACATATCAATTAGTTGGTGCAAATACGGAGTTTAGTGAATACTCGTTACATTCCAGGCACCATAGTAGTTGCTTTTCATATCTTAGCCAACTTAACAGCAACCACAACCCAATGAGGTACACGCTGTATTTACGTACATTTCATGGTGAATGAAAGGTTAATAAGTTTTCCAAGTTTACATAGCCAGTACATGACACAGGTGGGATTCAAGCTCATGCCTCCTTAATCATCTTTTGACTCCTCTCCTCCTGCTTTCAGCCTGCAAATATGTCAGCTACTGATATTTAAAATATACCCGTAATTCTTTGATATGTTTTCCTACAAAAAGTGGAGCTAATTCTCTCCATAAAACTTGGCAGATGTGACTTCTGAGATGCTTCAGATGCACTGTAGCTCCCCTCTGCTTTCTCACAATGAGGGAAGCCAGCCACTGGTAGAAGTATCCATCTACACTAGCAACAGTCCATAGGCTGGAGGATTCCTCAGGTCATCCAGCACCAACTTACCTCTTCTGTGAGTAAACCATCTTGAAAGAGGATGTTGTGCCCCAAGAGGACCTTGGATGACTAGAGCCTTGGCTGACATCCTAACTATGGCTTCATGAAACATCTTGAACCAGCATCACCAGGATAGAATGCGCTCAAATTCCTCCTAGAAACTGTGTGAGGCCACTGTTAAGTCATGTGGAGCTGCTGAATTTGGTGGCAATGTCTCATGCAATAATATACCAGCTCACAGAACAGAGAGAGGAATGAATATGTGGAAGATCACAAAGTTTTGGAACACTACATTAAAAAATATTGTATTAATTATTGTTCTAGATCCTTAAAGTCAATCATGTAAGTTCAATTCCTCATATGGGAGCAGTTTATTTTAAAATAAGTGGAGTTGGTCACACCTTCAAATGGAACTCACAATGTGATTCTTAACAAAAACAAACAAACAAAAAACCACCATATAACCTTGGGCTATATTCATGGAACAGAGTCATTCTTTCCCTGCTCTTCTCTGGATATGCCAGACCATAGCTGGGAATCCAAATTTCTTTTGGTGACCCCATTTGTGAAGCACATTGCCAGCCAGAGTGCTTCCACAGAAAGTGTCCAGGATCACAGGAAGCTTGGAACTATGTCCAATGAAGCATCACTTAGGATTCTTTGGAGCAGAGAAAGGACCAAGGGATATGGTTTCACTGTTTCAACTCTGAAGAGTTACAGCACAAAAGTAGGGGAGGATTTTTTTTGCTTCTTGGGATAGGACTAGAATCATTGGAAGGCAGCCTGCTGGTTCTTTCAGTACTGGACTGTCAAAAAGGAGATGGTGCCAACTGTCAGCAAAGCTGTAGAAGAGATGACTACTCTTGCATGGGAAGTTAGACTACAATACCCAAGAGCCCTTCACAACTATAACTCAGTAGCATTAGAACCCATTTGAGTATTGATATTGGGTATAGAAGTTAACATGGTGGTTTCGTTATTAATTTATTTCTTCATGTATGTTAGCCAATTTAATCCCAGAAAGACTTAACATTTTATGTACAATACGTATATAATGTAATTGAGAGTCTATTCCATGATCCTGAATTGAAGAGTGGGGAATACTCATCTGTTGTAGTTAGGGTTTACAAGCGAAAAGATTTAACACAGGACACATAATTTATAAGATTATTTTATAATATTCACCCAAAGAGTCAAATGCAAAAAAGTGCAGAACTATCCACACACTGGAGAGACCCAAAGAATTCAACTGAAGGCCTGGATCCCAGGGCAATGTCCTGCATGAGTCCAACTGAAAACCGAGAGCTCATGGCAATGTCCTCCACAAGTCCTGCTGGAGGCCTAGAGCACATAGCAATGTCTCACACAAGTCTGTATCAAGAATCTGCACTTGGGGCCAGGGATATAGCTCAGCAGCACAAGCACCTGCCTGGCAAGCACAAGGTCCTGAGTTTGACTCCTGGTACCAAAAAAAAAGAGAGAATCTTCACTGGGAAGGTCCAAAGTTCAGTGGTAAAAGAGAATTTTCACTGGGAAGGTCCAAAGTTCAGTGGTAGAAGCTAGAAAGTCTGTGCCAGGGGATGAAGGATCTGTGCCAGCAGGCTGAAGAATCTGCACTGGAGCCAGGAAGCCATGCTCAAAGTAAGGACCAGAGTTTCCCTGAAAAGAACCACAGCCATTCTCAGCAACAGACAGTGAGGGCCTGAGCTCCTCCAACAAAGAAAACAGTTAAGTTCATATCAAGAAGACCAGCACAAGCTTTTCCAGGAGACTCAACAGTGAACCATCTTTCCCTCCAGTTCTGCATCTTATGCTGCTGGCAACTATCCTCAGGTGGTCCTCCCATACGCAGCACCATGCTGACTCAGTTCAGTTTGGTGTTACAAACTGACTATTAGTTAACCATCTTTCTGGATGATGTCTATTGCTTGAGGTTAATCAACAAAGAAATAAATTGCATTGTTCCCAAATACCACCTCACAAGTAGTTTCCAAGAGCAAATACATAGTGAACTTGCTGAAAGTGTCGTGAAGTTTTATTTTATACTTAAATTTTGCTTATATGGCAATATATACAAATTCAAAATGTGTTCATATGGTGGAATGATGCTTTTAGTGTGGTGTTGTCATTTCTTAGTTTTTGGATTCATACTCTCCTCCCTCCTATTTCGTGCACATTAGACCTCTGTCAACAATTCAGTACACACAACCTCCTATATGTTTCTCCATACTCAAATACACCTAAACACAAAAGCACTAAGTATGGCCATATACACAAAGGAGGTTTTTGGTGTGGATCTATGAATGTGGCTTATATTATGCATAATTTCCAATATTTGCCTGTAGCAGTTCTCATTTCTACTTGCAATGTGCAAGTATTTTTTTTGCCCAAGGTAATGGCTTGTCATATTTTTTGTTAAACCAATGTGTGCTTTCTCATTTCTACTTTAATTTCCATTTCTCTGGGTTTCTTTTTTTTTTTTTTTAATTTTGAGCTTCTCTCTCTGTCTCCTACCCTTTGGTAATTCACTGTACTGTGAATTGTGTATTCATATCTTTGGCCCATTTGCTGTTGGACCTTTCTTTGTCAGTGTTGAGAGACTGTATAATAGATGCACTCACTCTCTCTGTCTCTGTCTCTGTCTCTGTCTCTCTCTCTCTCTCTCTCTCTCTTTCTCATTACTTTAGATTGAACTGAGTACCTTCACACTGAGCTACACTCCCAGACTTTTTAAATTTAAAGATGGAGTCTTGTTATGTCCCTAAGTTGCCTGAGCTGGGCCTGAACTTGTGATTCTTCTGCCTCAGTCTCCCAGAAGTCTTGGAAGTACAGGTGCACACCACTGTGCACAACTTGGTGATGTCCTTTTCTGAGAGCTAGTGAATAAGTAGAGCATATTTAAGCCACAATAAGACTGAGGGATGCAGTAGGACCTTGAACTCTTCACTCAGACTTTCTTATAGACCCTTCACTCAGACTTTCTTATAGACCACCAGAATATTGATATATTAAACAAATGATGTTGCCATGTTCCTCATATTCAACTGTTACCAGAGCTTCAGTGAAATCTCCATATGAATGAAACTTTCAGCATTTGCTTCTATAAGCCATAGATCATTTTGCATTCCACCTAGAAGAATGTGTACACTCTAATTTTGAGAACAATACATATTCTTTGGGTAACATCCTGATCTTACTTCTTCAAACACTGTAACACTTGCCCTCTTTGATGAAGTGACCCAGGGAACTCTGGGTCACTTGGAATGCATAGTACCATGCTAAAATTCCGTACTTATCTCCTTGGCCACCATTTTGCTGATGTTTTGTTTGAACCCACATATTTCTGCTTGACTGAACTGGTGGGAGTTAAAGGATGAGCTGGGAGAGAAACTGTTCAAAGTCATCTGTCTCACATTCAATACAGCAAGGTAGCAATAAGTAAAAAAATAAAAAGCTACACAGATGGGTAAGAAAACAAGATTAGGCAGGAGTGAGGTAAAACCTATAAACTTGCTGGAAATGGGCCACAAGGCTAGTGCTGAGCTTTCTCACAACCAATAAAAGAGGAAAAAGCAATTGCCTATAACCTTCACAGTGTTCGCAAGTTAAATATTAATCTGTTGCTCCAGCAAAAGCTTAAGTGTCTCTTAGTTTGACCAGAGATTATTTTTCCCCCATAGAGCTTTTCATGTCACAGAAGATATATGTTTGAGCATTCATTTTCCTTATCTAAAAAGATGGGGCCAATTTAGATCGCTCTGTGGCTTTCTCCAGCTCTTGTATGAGCTGACATTTTACTTTATTAGGGTGTATCACATAAGTTCCCAGATACCATCCACAAGACATGAACTGTGAACACATTCTTCTGATCCCATAATTTAGTTACATAGAATTTGGAAAGCTAAGTGCAAGATACAAAACAGAAATTCTCTTCTTAAAGATTAATGCAGATCTTTGTAAATACTTCTTACATTTCACATCCAGGATCTGGAGATATCAGAGTGTTTTAGTTACTTTCTCCCTGCTGGGACATATGCCAAACACTTACAAGTTAAAAAAGAAAAGATTTGTTTGGCTCACTATTTGTAGAGGTTTCAGTCCATAATTGGCTGGCTCCAGTGTAGGGTGGCATGGCGGAGGGGCACTGTAGAGGAGAAACTGTTCATGGCAGGGCAGGCAGAAAACAGTACAAAGGATATACACTTCCAGACATGCCCACAGGGATCACATCTTCCCACCAGGCTTCATTTTCCAGCATCATACCCAGTTATACACCCATCAGTGGACTAACCCAGTGACAAGTATCATGCCACCATGATCCAGTCACACCCTCAAAGCCCCATCTATGAGCACAAGAGAATTTGGGGGACATTTTGCATATAAACCATAATACAGAGGACTTTGTACATCAAAATACTATATCCTCTATCATCACCATCTTTGAGTATAACTGAACTATTTTGCCCATAGCTGACATACTAATTTGCTAAAGTAGCTTTAGATGAAACAGTTCCAATAGTATTTTTTAAATTAATAGACTATTTTAGGGCAAGTCTAGATTTACAAAAACATTGAGTGAATAGTACATAGCTCCCATTAGGTCCATCTCTGTACCTACAGTTTCCCTTATTATTAATATTTTGTATTAGTGTAGTACATTAGTTGGAATTGATGAGCCAACGGTGATATATTATTTCTAATGATAGCCTATTTGTATTAGGGTTCACTCTTTGTGTTCTACAGTTGTATGGGTTTTTCCAAGTAAAAAATACCATGTATGTATGAGTATGGTATCACAGAGTGGTTTCAGTGCACTGGTTTTAAGTAGGATTGCTCTAATAGTATTTGTTAAATCATCTTTTAGCACCTTTTGCAAGGCCTCTTCATTCATGTTAAAAGACAACAACTGTATAATATGCAAGTATTTCCCCAAAACTATCACGTATTTTAACTTACCACATTGACATTTTATCTTCCTTATCTTAGAATGTATATTTTTGTGGTATGACATTGTCATTTTCCACAGACATAATATTTTGAAATTCCTCCAGGGTACTCAGACCTTTTATCAGCTTATTATTCCAAAAGATCACATGGTGGCTTAACACAACAGTCTGATGCTGCAATGAGATGTCTAATTAGATATTCAAAACAGAACATCTAAGTAGTCCTTTTCTAAGGAGCATTGTATTATTTCTAAATATTTGATGAGGTCAAAAAAGTGAATTAGTCCTGAAATTTTGAATTGTTGTGGATTTGTACTCAGTGGGAAGCATTTCTGTGCCAGAAATAAAAAGGTATGCAATTTTTATGTGATTTTACCATCTATCCTTAAATTTATCATATACATAAAGAAAAGACCTGATATTTAGATACTCAGACATGTTTTACTTCTATGTTTATGCTGTTTGCTGAGGTCACAGGCATATTAGACATGTGTGGTCATCAATTAGAAAAGTTGTAAGCTTTAACCAGGGAATGTATCCTCAGTGAATATATCCATATGAGTAGAGAGACAGATTTCAGGTAATACATTACATGTATATTTATTTACTTGTGATTATTCATTCAGTCAACAAATATTTATTGAGTCCCTGCTATAAGCTAGATATAGTGTTAGATGGAAGAACAAAAGAGTCTGGTGATGAGATGGGTAAGTTAAAGGGCAACTGCAAGAGAAGGTAAATAAATGTGAATGAAGTATTTTAGGACTCAAGGGTACTTAAGCCCCTCATTTTATAGGTGAGTAAGTTGACACTAAGAAAGGTCGCATGCCAGATGAATAACAGAGCCAGAAATAGAACTAACTCTTAAATTAAGCACACCCAACTCCCACCTACCTTGTTTAAATAACACTACATTGCTCTGAGAGATCTGTGATACTTTTTTTAATTTGTGCCAACCATATTCCTAGGATAATTGGGTGAGAAAGAAGATACCTACTGAATTTCTAGTGAAGTTTAACTTAATTTGCCTTCGATGAGATTGAAACTAAAATTGTTAGCAGAAATATGTACATAGGAGGTCCAAAAGCCCAAGAGTGTTTTGTTGCTCTTTTCCAAGTTTGCTGCTGATTAGAATTTCATCACAGGAGTTAAAACATCAGAGACATGTTGAATTACTTTTCTGATGGTATCTTAAATATTTTTCAATAGCTGAGTTTATTTTAGACATTAATCTTTGAGATTGTTTCAAGGAAATACAAAAATGAAATGTTTTTCAAATAAGATCTTATACTGAGTTCTGAGGGTCACCTTTGTTCAAATCTGGCTCAGAAAAGACAGATGAACCAATGGGCAATTGAACTGTATCTGTTAAAATTGACCAGATAACGTATGTGTCTCCTTCCTATTTCTTCATCTGAGTGATTCGCACCAATGCAAATTCTGACCTACCTCTATTATTCAGTTTAAAAAGAAAAAGCATAAAAGATATATTAGCACATGGTGCTGGATCAGTCACTGTCCTGATTTTATCTCTATCTTTTCCGTTCTTTTAAATTAGATTCTCCATTTTTCTTAAGCTTTCTTGTTTCTTTGTTTTTATCATGCAGCATCAATAATTTCTCTACATTTGAAGCCAGGTCAGGCCATAGAATATATCAATTATATTTTTAATGGTACACATGAAATTGCACCATAATATCCCAAAGGCATAAGACTGATTTTATTAAATTATAAATATATGTATAACATTCCCGGATGCTGGAATTACAACAAATGCTACATTGTCTAACATATGGAATAGACTATTTTCCCTCTATCTAAACTTTGTTTTTATTATCTGAATGTCATAAAGGCTTTAAGTTGTATTTAAAGTAAGCTAATAGAATGGGACACACATTTTGAAGATATATAATGTTATTTGCTAAGCAGGTTTTAGAGAATATTCCTCTGTGTAGATGTCCTGCTCTTGAAGATTTGCCTTGACCCATGGTCCATCTAAACCAATGTAATAATGAGTTGCTAAGAGCTCAGAGTAACTCTTTTTGCCCTTTACAGTTTATAGCAGTTTCATGTAATTATCTTATTTTGATCCTGTTTATGACCACACATGGGCTATGACTTTCAGTACATTAGCTATTACACATATGGTACTTTCTCCTTAGGGAGCTAAGTCAGAAGGGATCTAACACTATCGGACACTAAAAGATTCATTGCTTAGAGTTTCCCTTCCAAGAGTCTTTTTGCATCTTTCCATTACAAGAGCCTGCAAATTTTCTGAATAGAAAACACTTCTCATCTTAATCAATGACAACCAAATTTGGATGTGAATAGAAAAGTGGTAGGAAGAAAATAAAGTCATTTATTTATCTGGGTCATTGGGAAAGAAAAAGCAAAGTAACCCTAATCATTAAAAAATATTTATCTTTATCTTTCCTGACACAGCCCTAGGAATAATTGCATTAAGCCCTCTCTTTCTCCTAGACATAGTCATTAAGCACAACAATCTATTTATGTTCTTCAGCAAATAACCAAGCCACATGCATAGAAGGAGACATTGTCACTGTATGGTCCCCCGGAATCACCATTTGACAGTTCCTGCCTCTGTCTGCCTGAGAGTCAGTAGGGGAGCTGGGAGCATAGTCAGCCAGTTCCTGGGTCAGGCTGAGTGAAAGGAAGCAAGTGCCCCAGGAGGACTTCACTGAGGAAGGAGAGCTGATGGCCAGTGGGCAACGCACTAATCTGGGTCCTCCAGAAAGCAGACACTAAGAGAGTATTAAATGGACACATCAGAGAATTGCTGTGCTAAAGGAAGTGGAAAGGGAGTCCATAGGCTGGGAGGGTCCTTACACCACAATGCTAGTTTAACCTTAAGGGAAGTGGACAAAGAGGAGACTGGACAGGTGTATCATACACTATGGCACAGCCTAGACCTTCAGCACAGCTGTTAGAATTCCTTAAGCCCAAGTGAGTAAGAAAGGAGCCCCATATTTCTTCACTGTAGGTCTTCCTCAGTATCCCTAAACCACTCAGCCATTGTCAGGGGACAGCCTTCAAGAGGTGTGACCCCAGCTCCAAGCTGATGGTAGGTTTCAAAGCCCTGCCACTGGGCCTAGATCACTCAGCTCTGGTCATAGTTGGTAGATGAAGTGTCTTCTCCTGGTTAACCATGCTGGGTTAATCACTGTTCTGAGAGGTGTTTCATTCAGTCTCTCCAGGTATTGCCAGCAGAACTGAGACCCTGTGGTCCATTGTAGCACCCTTGTTTTATTGCTTTTCTTGTCTTACTTCTCACATTGTCCCTGTGTTCCCTAAGGTTACCTCCAAAATAATTGCCATGACCCGGATCCCCCTTGCAGAGCTCTTGGAGGAACCTAAGCCACAATGATGTTTTCTTCTTCTTTTTTTCCTTGATTTTCATTTTACTTTAAAGAGAAAAAAAATACTAACAAAACAACAACAATGAAGGCAGAAACAAAATAACACAATAAGACAAAAATGATACAGGACCTCAGAACAAAATGATAGGAATAAACAATAGTTGCTATACTACATACAGTTATCTTCAACTAAGTGGCTCAGTCCACAGGATGTAAGAATGAAAGATTGATCAAACAATCAAAGACAGTAACAAGTAATAAAAAAAAAAACTGGAAATGATACAGAGCTTCACCATATAAGATAGTAGGAATTCAATGGATTTTTCTCTTTTTTTTGTATTCTTGAGACAGGGTCTCGCTATGCAGTTCCAGTTGGCATTGAGCTCACCTCACACTGTACCCCAGGCTGGTCTTGAACTCACAACGATCCTCCTGCCTCAGCCTCCTGAGTGCTGGGATTACAGGCGTGTGCCACAACACCCAGCCAATAATGTTATATTGCATATTGGTGTCTTCAACTCAGTCATTCCAATTACCAGATACAAGCATGCAAAATTGGTCAAGACAATGTTTTCTGGTGATCTTTAGTCACTGAAACTTCATCTGTCTTGAAGTAAGGCATTCTTTTATGACTGATTTAGGTTACCATTTTCTGTGCTAAGAACTGAAGTATTGAATCATCAAAGTAGTTGGTTACATATCAGTGAGCCTGGGAGTCTTTTCCTATCTTCTGTTTGACTTCCCAATTAAAGTTTACGTTTTCTTTCTGTAAAAAAATATTCTAGCTCAGAGCAAAGAAAAATTGTTCCCAGGAATGCACAGTTTGTGGTTTTTATACTACTATGTATTTTAAAATTTTGCATCCTAGTATTGGCCTGAGAGCTAGTATTTGGGAACTATTAATAAGCAGTATCACTAATAATAAAACTTTGTTTGCTTACTATGTGCCAGGCACTGTGCTATTGCTTTACAAACATTATCTCATTTAATTCCCTCAATAGCACTGAGGTCACCCTTGCTATTCCTTCCATTTTATAGTTGAATAGACTGAGGTAATAAGGATAAATAGTTTGCTTAAGATTATACACCAGTGAAGAGACGAGCCTGGACTAGAACTCCAGAGCCTGTATTTGTAATCCCTATGTTAACTACAGTGGTTCTCAAAGTGCCATCCAGGAACCTACAGTACCAGAAGCACAATCTGGGAACTTGGGTCTCACTGGAGATCCAATTGGATCTGAAAGAAGGTGGGGCCTAATAATCTGCTTTTATAAGACATCTTGGGAATTTCACAGCAGGCTAAAGTTTGAGAACCATTACTGTGGTCTAGTCCAAGACATGCACAGCCCTACCACACTATTATTTTCTGTTTGTTTTGTAGCTCTTGGAAAAAGATATTCTATATCCTTTATGGATGGGATGGAGTAGAGTTCTTAGACTTTCATTCTCTGCAGTACAGGGCACACTGTGGGTATCCACAAAAGCACATTACATTAAAAAGGAAATGCTACCATTTGTCTCAAATGAGATGCTAGATTAGAGAACTTTTTGAGATTCTTTGCATCTCTGACACTCTGATATTGTTCCTCTCTCTCATTGCATGTGTTTGTGATAATCAGGAATTACGTGAATATAACACTAATATAGCATTTTGCTTGCATGTGCAATAATCATTAAAAACACAGCATGAATTGTAGCAACATATGGCATTTAAGAATAAGCTTTTCTACTATGTCAGGAGATGCAGAGCTTGTTTTCTTTGGCCAGAGAGTGTGCAATATTCATAAGTAAAGGTGAGAAGAAGTGACTTTCTCTGGAATATAATACAAAGATTTCTTTTTCCTATGCCCAACATTGGCACTGCACTTATTTCACAAATAGAAGAGCAACAAGCCAATTCTATAAACTTGATTTTCAAGTACAGCCCTCTGGATGTATGCAGTATTATTATTAGAAATATTATAGCAAAGAAACCAGGCAATCCCACAAGCAAATTACATTTCGTGCAGTGGATTCTGTATATTACATGCAATTAAGCACAAACAATGTGCTTTGGAAGGTATCGAGATTTATACAGAGAATTTGAGATTCATGGGTATCTTGAAGGCTTTTATCAAAGATTTAATTGAAGACTTGCTTTATTTGCTATCTCAAGGATAGCATTCTATGCCCATCACTGAAAGGCAGAGATAAACAAATTTCAAAGCTCATTTTTAATCTCTTTACCAATAACAACACCCTTATCCACCAGGCTAAGTTCTCATACATAATTTGCTAGATTTAGTAGTATCTATTCACAATGATCCAAGGATACTATTTATGATTAATAATGCCTTCCCAGATATTCCTATTATCCTACACTAAATGTAATAATAATACATGCCTAAAATATTCTTCCCAGATATGATTTCTGTATTTTTAAAATTTTGCCTAGGCTATGTCTACTTAGGGTGACAATATAATAAGAATGACTTTTGAATTCAGATTTCTGGTCACTTCAGGAAAAAAATAAATAAATGAACAAATCTGTCAGGTGATACGTTCGCTTTATTTTCATGTCTTTGAATTGGAGGTGAGTTACAGGAATGCTGTGTTTGGGAGTTACAGAATTCTTCCAGTGTGATTTAAACAATGGAGGATTGTGTTATAAGTTCTTGAAAATGGCCCGGCCTCAGGCATGGAAGATTGGAATGAGGAAGTGAGACATGTTTGCCTTTAGACACATAGGCTTTTACTTACATTACTGGGCTTCTTTGTCCCCCTTTCTCCTTGCACACTGGCTTCCTCAGATTCCCCTAATGCACAGCACCAAACAGGTTTTCTTGAGGACTGCCTCTCCTCTGTTTGGCACTTATGTGTCAGTCAGAAACAGGTTTCCTTCTTTAACATACTTCGAGCCAGAAAATTGTCATAACCTATTGATTTTGTACAAGATTCCCAAACTGCTGGGAAAATGTTAAAGTGAACACACGAATTCTAACAACTACAGTGGGAATGATGTCCCCTGGGACGTGGTGCTCTGATGCAGTACACAACCTAAACTACTGTGCACAGTAAAAGTTCAAACTGGAAAAGTTCTGGGCAAACCAGGCAAGTTGTTCACTCTACTATGAAGGCCAACTCTTCACAACCGTACAGTTCTCAGCAGAAGTGTGCTGAGAACACACCCACACAGGATATATTGTATATCATCCGTATTGCCCTTTGGGGCTCAATTATCATAGCTAGTTTGTTATTTTGATACTGCAGAGGCTCAACCCTGTCATAATTTTATCCCATGTAACCTTACAAGGCTATTATAAAATACTGTGGTAATCTTTACGTGGGTATGCTAAGTGATAGATCACAGTGTTATTTCTTTTCTGCTCAATTTCTATTCCAGCAGAGAAATTATTTTTCTATATTAAGTTTGAAGAATTTTAGTCTTGACATTTTGCTTAGGTTAATGCAACACTGCCACTGTTTTTTTCTTTAGGAAATTTTTGAAGTGTTCTACTTAGGAAAAAAAACCTTTCAAAAGAAAAATATGCATTTGTGAACTGGATTGGGTATAATTTGTTATACTTTCCAAGGAGGGCGGCTATTTATATGTGGCATCTAGGTATATAATAAAAAATTTTATTTCCTCAAATTAGTGTTTCCATCTATGCAGAAACAAAAGATATGGATCAGGGCTGGGTTCTTTTTCTGTTGCAGGACAAAGAAGGACAAGAATTATGCTTGAATTGAGCTCTACTTCCCAACACAAAGAAATTTAGTTTTGATTTATAATTTTTACCTTTTGCACAAAACAAATCTGAAGTGAAGCAGCAACAAAACTTATTACTTGCCATTAAAACTGCCTTATATTTTAATCTGTAACCCTCGCGAAGACCTATCAAAAGAAGCCTCATCAAAAATCTTAAACATTTATGGAAGAATGTAACCTATCTGATACTAAAATATAAATAGAGAAAACACACTTGGTAGGTAAGAGTCAATCAATCTTGCGTTCTTACCTCTAGTAATCTGAGCAACTTCGGTGAAGGTAACCATATGTAATAGAACGAGCACTGCTATTTTCTATGATTTTGTTTTGAAACCCTGTGTCATTTTTATTGTTTCTGATTTGCTTTGTTTTTGTCTATGTTGTTGTTATTGTGTTTTTTGAAATTCTCTTTATAATAAAAAAAAGAAAGAAATTGTACCTCAGTCACTGTTGACGGGGTAAGGTAAGCCGCAGAGGGGTGGAGAGCACACAGTGGGAGAAAGAAGCGGTGACGGGGGCAGAGAAAGGTGCTTCTGGTAGAAAGGAAGAGCTGGTGAAGAACAGGTAAAAATAACAGTAATGAAGAGAGTAAAGGTCAGCTCAGGTTGTTCTGTTGTTTTAATTGATAGAAGAAACTCAGCAAAATTGGTTGTGAAACAACCAGAGATAAACCCAGTTCCAGCCCCTCTATCACCAGCCGCACATCCAACTTCCTTTTCTCTCAGCTTTAGTGACTTAATGAAAAACGTGGTAATAATAACGCATCCCTGTGGGGTTTGGTGGGGGGACTGGATTGTCATACCTGAAGAGGGTCTTGGCACATGTTAGATGCTCAGTAGGAAAATTCTTTTATTACTGTCTTACTTTAGACTTTACTTTTGTGTTATCATGGTCTTGGAAATGCTAATTATATGGTGACCTGCTGTTTTTCAAATTTAAGGTAATTCAAGTAATTACTTATAGAAGCTAGGTACTCTATTAGGTAGTAGAGGAAAAAAAGGATAAAATATTTTTCCTAACCTCAATGTCCCAAAATCCTTTTACAAAGAGAGGAGTGTGCACACAGGTGTGTACTGAGGCACAAGTAGTCAACTTAGCTAAAGCGGCTAGGGGACAGTCTTCAAGCTCTGAGATGAGCCTCAGAGTGTTTCTCACACCCTGCCTGGCAAGCACGGCACCTGCAGATCTCACAATGTACAGTGAATGAGTAGTAGAGTGACCTGCAGTGTTAGAACTGCATCTGCTCTCTAGGTGTGAGCAGGAGGGTTGCCAGTCAACACTTCCCTAGAGTTTTGCCAGCAGCCTTCACCCAGCTACAGCACCATTGTCCCGGAATCTGGTTTCAAACAATAGCCTCCTGTAAAATTTTATAGCTTTGAGCAAGAGGACAGGTCTTTGCTTTCACCTCTTTTCTAAGGGAAACTTCTTGTCAAAGCCATAAATGCTAAAAATTTATTAAATTTTAAAATAGTAAGGCCAACAGAAACATATCCACCCAGTGGGAGTCTTTCACCAAAGCCTCAGTCAAGACCTGGCTGCTATTCCAGCATGTCTCCAGCAGATTCTGACCTTTCAGAGGGCCTTTTGCAGGCCATGGAGTGCCTGGTAGTATTCATACCTCCATGCTTCCAAATTATTGCCACTCAGTGAGCATAATGGAAGACACAACCAAATAAATTCTTTAAATAGTATTAATAGAGCAAAAAGCAGTGTACATTTTTTATCTTTGCTGCAATAAGCAACTCTTTGAGTAGCAACTCATGGTAATGGGAAGGCACTTTGTCTGCATATCGCTCTATTTTATCTGATTCTCAGATGCACAGCTCTTATTGGCACTCTGTAAGTGTCTTAAGCTGGAAGCGTATGCTCACAAATCAACAAACCTTTGTGAGGGCCTTTTCATGCAGACTCAACAGGTTCCCCCTCTCACCCGGCCCCCATAATTCCTCCACGATACGATTGTGATGCACTGTAGTCTTCTTGATACCTGACAAGGAGGCCAAAGAGGGACACTGTCTCGATGGCATCAGCTTGTTCAAAGTGAGGATCTCAAGGGTCGCAGCTCAATAAAACGGAGCTTGTTATTTCTCCAGAAAGAATAATATTAATCAAAGTTACAACAAAATGGTGCGTGAGCATGGTGGTACATGCCTGCAATCCCAGCTACTCAGAAGGCGGAGGCAAAAGGATTGTGAATTTCAGGCCAGCCTGAGCAACTTCATGAGATCCTGTCTCAAAAAGAAATTTTAAAAAATTAAGTTGAATTAAAAGGGTTTGGATGTAGCTCAGTGCAAAGGCCTTGCATTCAAGCCCTCTCTCTGGGCCATATCTCTTAAGGTGACTTCCCATGTGTCTGATTTTACCCATCACACACTAAATTTATTAGTCTGCCTTTCAGAGTCCTGGGATGCCTATCAGTACAGCCCACTTTGTATGACCTGAGAACACTTTTAGAAGTGTTAGGAAAGTATGAACTCAATGAAATAGTGCTTAAAAGTCAAAGGTAAGAGGCAAAACAGGGAGCATGTAACAGAAATATAATATTTTTCATAGGACATCACCTCAAACTCTTTTCTAATATGATTTGTAGATTCAGCCCTACTACTACTACTTACCTGTTTTGCTCTCTGAGAATCATGCTTAGTGGCATAGAGCTAGAAAGAAAGTTACTGAAATTCAAGATCTAAGATGTGGAAAAAGTAATGTGGGCATTAGCCATACAAAGCCAAAGAGCAGCTTGCAATTATTCCTTCACTTCTCTAAGGAAAAGAAGCACAAATATCAGTGGTGTAAGCACTTGTGATGGCAGGATTCTGTTACTACCAATTGGTGGAATGTGTTAGCTTGTCAATGCACTTGTTGGTAATCAGAGGCTGTAGATGTGCCTATACAGTTGAAATCATTCAAAATAGCCAGGGGCTTCCAAAATGTGTCAATATTTAGTGTAATATATGGGGGGAAAGTTTTCAATAACTTCCTCATATTTTATCAGAGTTTTGACATAGTGAAGACAATACTAGAATCTTTATTGCCTGTGTTAAATGGCTTGCATACATTAAATTTGTCTGAACTCACCATAATAAGTTGAACTTTGCTTATTCTTGACATTATTTTAGCAATTAGTATGGCACTTAACTACAACTAGATATACTAAGTAGTAGGAAGTAAAACACAGAAGATGGAAATTTTAAATGCAATTAAATCTCTTAGATATCCCCAGTGGAAGGAGAAATGACAAATGAAGCGTCATAAAAGACTATGTCATATTCTAGGAAATAATACTATTACACATGTTAGGAGAACAATTGGCAAACAGTATCAAAAAGCTCAGGCATGATATTCAGATAGCTATTCTTATAGGTTGCTTCTCAGTTCTGATTTGTCAGACAGTGTTCTGATGAATGAGTACCTTATGTCAATTGATTCCTGACACTTTAAAATATTTTGACCAGAAGTGGTGGTGTATGCCTATAATCCCATCATTTGGAAGGCTGAGGCAGGGTGAGAGCCATGAATTTGAGGCCAGTCTGGGCTATGTAAGTGAGTTCAAAGCTAGCCTGAACTATATTGTGAGATCCTGTCTCAAAAAACGTCTTTTTTTCACTTTCTGAAGGAATACTTTTTTAGGGTTTTAACCTTTTATTTACTTCTTACGTTCTTAAATTTATTTTTACTAGTGCATGTTTGCAGTACATGGAGTACATTCCTCCAGAGGCGTTGGTACACGCACCTAACACATCTTTTTTTTTTTAAATAAAGTACAAAAACATATTAACAAACAGACACCAATTAGCATAAAAAATAGTACAATCACAACTGATCTACAGACAAGGTGACATGATCTCAACAGTGGTTATTGCTTTATCCATTGATATCTTCGAAGTGTAAATATATGAACCCATATACAGACATGCAAAATTGGTCAGACAATTAATCCTCTCAACAAGAGAAAAACACAAAAACCAAAAATCCAAAGACAGAAAACAAAACAGGCAAACAACAACAACAACAACAACAACAAAATCACCAATAGTTGCTGCTTTGCATATTGATATCTTCGAAGTGTGTGTTCAGGATAACACATATAGACATACAAGATTGATCAAATAACCCGTCATCAATTATTCCTTAGCATTAAGTGATATAATACATTTTAATTCTTTTTACATCCCCTGTCCCTCTTCCCCCTCTTCACTTCATGTGTCTCCTTCCTCTTTCCTGAGGAAAAGAAGCACAAATATCAGTGATGTAAACACTTGTAATGGTAGGATTGACTGACTTGTGTTCTCTTTGTGAAAGATCTATCCCCCTAGGGATCCGGGGAAGATGGCGACCAGGTGAGCAGCAAGGGAGCAAACCTCCTTAATAAACACCACCAGCTCGAGACAGACTTGGCAAGCGTGAATGCCGGGACCTCGGCTGGGAAGTTTAAACTGGGCGTATTTCTCTGAGATGCCGGGGGAGATGTGGTAGGGCGGACCAGGCTGCCGGGGCGAGACGTGGGAAAGCCCCAGACGCTGGGAGCCAGGGACGATCCGCACGGGGAAGAAGCTTGGCTCGGTCCAAGCGCCGTGGGAGCGCAGCCGGCTCGGTCCCTCCCGCCTCCCGAGCCGGTGCAGCCCCCTGGCGACTCCCGACAGAGATCGGCTGGCTAGCGGCGGAGACGCCCGGCAATCCCACGTTCCGCGCGTGTCGGGCGGGCCGCGCGGAGGGCCCCAAGCGCCGAGAGCGAGGAGGAAGATTTGCTTGGGTCCTAACGCCCTGAGAACACGGACAGCTCGATCCCTCCCGCCTCCCGAGCCGGCGCAGCTCTCCCGCGACTCCCGACAGAGATCGGCTCTCTGGCGGCGGCAACGCCCAGCGGTCTCACGTTTCGTGCGCATCGGGCGGGCCGCGCAGAAAGCCCCAAAGGATAGATGGCACCTTGGAACCTTCATGCCTGCAGGGACTCCAATAACTGGTGAGATATCGGCGCTCGCGACCAGATCACCGAGTGGGGGAGATCCATCCCTATATCTGCAGGGAACCCTGGGAGGGTGGGGGAGCAGTCTTACACACCTCACCCAGGTCACTAGGTAGGGAGTATCTAACCAATATCTGTACAGCCTTTTAAGCGGAACTCTCAGCAGAAAGCTTAAGGGACATTCTCCCAAAGAGAAGGAATCATTCGAGCAGCCTTTGCAGCTGACCTTCACCT
>PVLD010016520.1:0-44754 GCA_004027595.1 Dinomys branickii | reverse complement strand
AACTGTCTGACTAAATTTGCATGTCTGTATATGGGTTCATACATTTACAATTCGAAGATATCAATGGATAAAGCAATAACCACTGTTGAGACCATATCACCTTGTCTATAGATTAGTTGTGATTGTACTATTTTTTATGATAATTGGTGTCTGTTTGTCAATATGTTTTTGTACTTTTATGTTTCTAAAATAAAATAAATAAATAAAAAAATAAAAAAGAAATGGGTGGCAAGGTCAGGAGAGAAGGGAGAGGCACAAACACTGAAACTACGATGTGTGATGCGCACATGCCAACTTCCCACGGGAATGTAAACACCATATACTGCACACATGCACTGATAGACTGAAATTGCTTTTAGAAATTAAAAAGAGAAAAGAAAAACAATGATCTTTAAAGGAATTTGAAATCATTCACAGTTGTCAGAAATTCATTTGAGCCATAACTTCATATAGTTTGGGAAATATATGTTTGGTATGTGAAGTAAAAAAATGCTCCACTGTGAAAAAAAATTATAATTATTTAAATTAGCTTTTGTCTCTTTCTTCTTTAATTCATTTAATTAGAATAGATTTCTTGAAGTTATCTCATAAGTCCCATAAGCTTGGGCCTGCCTTGCAAGCATGAGGCCCTGAGTTTGATTCCTGGGACCAAAAAGGGGGAAAAAAGAATAAATCTCACAAGCTTCTGTCCTTCCCTTTTGTTCTTTTTTCTTCTTTTCTGAATTGTATGTATTTTTAAACAACTTGTCTTTGCACAGACTCTTTCTACTGCTTGATCAGTTCTACTGGTGATGTATTTTTAAATTTCATTCATTGTAGTTTCAGCTTCAGTATTTATGTGGATTTTATTTATAATTTCAATCTTCCTGTTAATTTTCTAAATTTGTTCACTTGTTTTCCTGATTTTGTTGAATTATTCCTGTTTCCCTGTAGTTATCTGAGATTCTTCAAAATATGTGCTTTACCTTTTGTCACACACTTTACCTCTGTTTATTGAGACCAGCAACAAGAGTTTTTTCTTCTTTTTTGTGATGATGCGTTTCCTTGTCTTTTCATGTTTTCTTGTTCCCTTACATTGATGTCTGGACACTTGGAAGCACAGCTATTTCTTGCAGATTTTACAAGCTATTTTTGCTGTGGAAAAATACTCCCTTCTACACGGGTTTGGTGTGAGCGAGTTGGCTCAGGGCATCAGTTCTATATGGGTCAATACCAGCTCTGTAGCTCTCCAAGGTGCTCTGTCACCTGAAGCCAGTGTTCGTGAGAATCGCACAGATCCTTAGAAGCCAATGCTAGAGACATCCACAGTGGTGTTAAGATTATTGGGTTCTTTAGCAATGACCTGGTAAGTCACTAGCACAATCCATGAAGTTCTGGGTTACATGGCTGTGAATGGTGACTGCTTCAAACCATTGGAAGCAACAAATAGGAAATAAGCTCTAGGTGACTTATGTGTGATATCCATTAATCCAAAACCAACATGGCCACCAAAGCAGCTGTAGATGAGGGAATCTGTCTTGGCACTGGATTTGGTAGAGTCCAAATCCAATTTGTAGAGCCACTTATGGTGATGGTAATGCCAGTGCCTTTGAAGTGGCACATCTGGAACCATCACAGAGCTAAGACCTGAAATACAGCCTCAGTTTTATAAACTATGAGTCTAGAATCCCAGGGTCATAATAACACGATTTCTTGAAACAGACATTCGTCACAACAGCTCAGACACAAGGGCTTGTCAAGCAGTCACGGAGTCCAGAGTGGTAGCATAGATACACAGAGTTAGATGACTCTAAGATTCAAGCGTGTCCTAGTTCTGCACAGCACTGAGCAGTGTCCAGACCACAGCAATAGAGCTCTTGTGTAAACAACCTTTCTGTGGTGGCTGTTCTGGTGCTGAGATGTGGGCAGGAACTGTGCAAACACAGAACCTGGGCCTGCAAAGGAGTTGCAGCATTGGATCCCTTTCTGGAGTTCCCCAGGAGAAATAGTTGTTTACCTCAGTGAGAAAGATGCTTTTGTTCTCTACGGGTAAATCTCTTGGAGACAGTGATGGTTCATCATGGATGGCCACTTCCCATAACTTGTGCTTTTCTTCTTTTTTCTTAGCCATCACCTCACATTGCACTATGCAGACCTTCACAGCGGCCCTTTCTCTGTGGATATTCTCTGGCTCTTTTTGCTTGTTTTATTACTGCTCTGTGTTGCAGATTAATTAATGAACTCTTGAGTTTTCTAAGGTCTTTTTTGGTTTGTCTAGATTTCTTTGTGGAGAAATGAAGGCTTGGATTTCCTACTCCGCAATCTTTGTCTAAATGTGCTTACACTTTTTTATTTTAAAGAGAAAGGAACAAAAACAAAATAACAAAAACAAAGACATAAAACAACATAAAAACAGTACAGAATATCAAGGTGACAGAAAATTATTTTTGCACTTACGTTTTGACATCTAGTTTACATGAGTAAATAAGTGAAAAGTATTGAATATTTAAAAATCTATGTGACTGTTAACTTGTACTCTTTGTGAATTTTATCCGTGAAACTGTTGATTAATTTCTTTCACTAGAGCATGTAGAAAGTACTATTTTGTGTCAGATCCTAGGTTATAGCTCCGGTAACATGAAAGTGAACAAGAAAATATAGACTATAAACTGCCAGGAGATGAGAGGGGGTGAAACCCAAGGCCTCCGTTGAAAGCTTTTAGGAACCACTTGTAACTGAACTATCCCTTGGGGGCCCGTGGAGTTACTGGGAGCCATTATCCGCCTTGCTGTAGGCACCAATGAAAACACATTTATTGTTATTTTCCTTAAATTTCCTTTATTATGTGCTATTGGATAACAGCTTATTGTTGAAATGGACAGTCTTCCTAAAACATAATATGGACAACAACACAGAGTTGCTTACG
The DNA here is from genome assembly GCA_004027595.1 of Dinomys branickii. Classification (NCBI taxonomy): domain Eukaryota; kingdom Metazoa; phylum Chordata; class Mammalia; order Rodentia; family Dinomyidae; genus Dinomys; species Dinomys branickii. The sequence continues at coordinate 41,849 of PVLD010016520.1, read as the reverse complement.
TTCTGCTCTGTTTCTCTAACGCTATCTAAGATTCCTGCCACACCCTCTGTCTATCTAGCCTTGGGAAAATACTGGCATCTTTTATAAGCAGTATTTTCCATTGCAAACTGGGCTAAGTTGTTGCAAGGCTGATAGATATTATGTGTCAGTTACCCAGCACTCCCTTCATGGTCTCAGGTTCTGCTGGTTCGAGGTACGCACTCGAAGGTGTCTACCCTGGAGCCCCACAGAGTGTGCATCCCAGCCAGCTGCTGGCAGATGGTGACAGAGTGAGTTGTTAGGTCTGGTTCTGTATTTTAGAACAGTCTGTTTCTGTCCATTTTTGCTGCCTCCGACATTTTCTGAGCTTATTCTTGCTTTGATCTCTACAGTGAGAAAGGAAGTTTATCTGTGCTCCGTAGCACAGGTTTGCCTGGACTCTTTCTATACATACAGTATATGGGAAAACTAACCTATTCTCCCCCAACAATATCACTTCATTTCTATGGAATAATAAATTATACTTAAGGTACTTTAACATCATTATCTCATGTGGGCTATTATTGTGAACAAAGATCACCATACATGTTCAAACTTGATAATCACACTAAAACATGAACATTTCTCTTTTTTCTTTTATTTACTTGGGTTCATACTTTTGCAGGCATGCTTGTCCATATAATAAAGAAGGGAAATATCTGACAGTAGTTTACCTAAGCATTTAGCTGAAGTGTTTAATAACACGTTCTCATTGTTGCCAAACAGGATTAGAAAGTTAACTTCAGGACCTCACTGACAAAAAAGTGGAAAAAGGTAGCCAAGGAATGGCAGAAAATATTTGGAAGTCATATTTGTAATATATAAAGAAATCTCACAGCTCAAATTAAATAAACAGCATATTAAAATTGAGCAAAGATTAGAATAAAACAATTTCTTCAAGAAATTTTGGACATCTATAAAAAGATGTCCAAAATCATTAGGCTTCAGAGAAATGCAAATCAAAACCACAAAAAAATCCTAATTTAAATCAACTAAGACAAACCTGAAAAGCACAACTGGTAGCAAGGATATAGATAAATCACTGCCCTCAGACCCTGGTGGCACAGCTCATGAAGAAAAGAGTTTAGTTCCTTAACAGGTAAGCAGATTTACTACACCATCCAACAATTCCACTTCTGCTATATATTGAGAAAATTTAAATATATACTCATGAAAAAGTTGTACATGGATTATCACAGCGGCATTACAAATGTTCATTGATATAAGAGAATATTATTTAGCCATGAAAAGGAAGAAAGGACTGGTATGTACTGTAACATAGATGCACTTCAGGAAGATGATAAGTGAAAGACACAAAACATAAAGTATGGCTCTATTTTCATGAAATTTTTAGATTGAACAAGTCCCTGGAGACAGAGGTAGATTGAAGGATGCCAGGGACTAGGAGGAGAGATGGATAGGGAGGGCCCGGGCCTGTTAAAAATACAGTTTCTTTGGGGAGGTGACAAAATATCCTGGAGTTAGGTAACAGCAACACTCACACAACACTGTGAATACACTAAAAAGCATTCAACTGTCCATTTCAAAATGGTGATGCTATGATATGAATTACCTCTCAAGTTTTTAAAGCTACGGGACCTCTCTGAGGAATTCCTTGGCTAATGTGCATTATAAATCTCCAAGATAGAGAAACAGAATTTCATGCTTTTTACTTATCAGCGGAACACTTTTTAATGGGGTAGCTATAGGGAAACTGCTTTTGGACATGTTGCTCTTTTGAATGTATTCCAAATAAATAATCACGGAAAAGCATCTAGTCCTTGAGGTAGGTGGTTTGGTTTAAAGGATTCATCACTGTTGATTCTAGGTCATTGCTGTCTGTGTGTTTCCTTTTGGCTCTATTGACTATGTCCCCCCTCATTATAAGTTCATCTTTTGTTGTCATAGTGTGAGAAACATAAATTCAAAAGCCTCTTTCAAAGATAAGGTAATGCTCTGGACAGTGAGCACCAAGTAACTAAGATGACTGTCACAGGATATCTGGAACTTAAGCTGCACAATGGCTTTTTTAAAAACCCATTAAAGTTATAATATAAAAAGCATGACACTTTAAAACTTTTAAGTAATCCGAACAAGATTAGCCTTTGGGTTACGTGCACTACTCTGGAGATTTGTCACAACGTCACGGGGATATTTCTGACAATGTAGCTTTTAGCACTACTGGTGCTCATTGGCTCTTACAGTTACACACTGGTACCTAGAGCATGCTAGAGACAACTTCAAACATCCTGTTAAAAGGAAATAATAAAATAGTAATAATGTGGATGTAGAATGTGAATGTGGTGTTGTCACTGATAATTTTCCAGAAATTATCAAAAGAATGTTGAATTGCAGAGATGAATGGAGAAGTGCGAGAAAGAGCAGGCGGAGGTGGAAAGCAGAAAGCAAGGTTGAGAGAGAAAGAAGTAGTTCAGAAACAAAAGGTTTCCCCAGTCCTCCCGCGTAGTCAGGTCACTCTCATCCACATTAGTTTCACAGTAGAAGCAGGAACTCAAATGCTTGTGCACAAATGTAATTTCTAACTGTGCTGTACATCACTGATTAGTTTCCTTTCTGTTTTCCAGTGCCATAACTGATTCTGTTTTTGACAGGTTTACGTTCTAAACATATTGTTCCTTTTTTCTTTCTTTTCTGGCAATGTAGTAAGCAAAGCCTGGTATCGTGTGAGCCGCACGTATCCCTTTGGATGAGGTACAAAAAACCCTGTGAAGATTAGCAGCAAACCTTTTGCCATGCTCACAAACTGTTGGGACAATTTTGTATAAAAACATTCTACTACTAAATATGAAATGCATTCATATCTTGCTGCATGTATGTAAGTGAGTGACAAATGAAATATAAGTTCTTCAAAAACAGAGACTTGGAGTCAAGGGTATAACCCTTAGCCATGCCTTCTGGTTTCCTTATTATGTAACTTGCTTTTGAGCAGAAATCAGCTCCTGTAAGTGGAACTATCACCCTTGGAGGATGCTCCTCAGATAAACCACATGTGATGATTCAGAACCAAAGGGATGTCTCTCAATTTGCTGTCATAGTTGTCAGCCCAGTGCACGCGCAAAATCGCAATGTAGGACACGCTTTGTGTTTTGATTTGAGTGCTGTTATCTTTTTGATGAATGTTTAAGCTGTTGTCGGTACATCTGTGTCACTCTTCCAACTAGACTATAATTTCTTTGAGAACAGTGTCCAAATTTCACTTCTCGGTACACGCCCAAAGCATCACAATGTAATGAATGCCATTAAGCTAAGAAATGCCCTTTGCTTTACGGAGACTTTTACACCTAGACTCTATACAGTAAAATATTGAGTGAGTATCATACGGGTTTATTATCCATTCATCAAATCTCCATATAGCATTCACTAGGTGCTGATCACCAGTGTTAATGCATTCATTAGGCTAATTCGATAAGTTGTATTACCATCTTCCCCTTTACATTTTTAGAATCTGAGCCATAGAGGAACGTCTTTACCAAAAGATAAAAAATGCAGTTCTAAAATTCAGACCCAGGCTGTCTGGCTACAGAATCTGTATTTGTCTCAAGCACCACACTCTGCTTGCTTAGATAGCTGTGCCCCACTGACCACTGCGGTTTCCCTTTCCCGCAGACTAGACTCAGCACACGCCGTGCACTTCTCTAAAGTACGCGCTGCGAGGTGTCTGGGGCCGGTTTGTTCCCCCGTGGCACGGAGCACACCTGCAAGGGCGTTCCTCGTCACCTCTCGCCTTTTCTTTTGTCAGCTTCTTGCTCTAAATCACCATCGTCGCTGTGAGGGGCTGATCAGCTGCAGAGCTAGGGCCTCTCCTCTTCCTCTTTCACTGTGACTCAGGCGTTGAGGGCGGCATTTCTGCTCTGGTTTATTTTCCTCTCTTCTACTCTGGCTCTGTATATAGTGTGGATACCTTCTGATGAAAAATAGGCCATTAAGTATTTCTGTATGGGCATTAGTTTTAGGCTGTATAAAAATACACCTGCACCAAGCATTTTGTGTCTACAGTGTAGCTATGATGGGAAATCATCATCATACCCTTAAGCTGCTTCCAGAAGCTACTCAGCTGTTCCAGCCAAGCTGTCCTGAAAAGGGGTCAGCCTGAAAATCTGCATCTATTAAAAGAGGCCCTTTAAAATCTCCTCTACGCTAATCAACACGGGTCCATTGTAAAGACTTTTCCCTGGAAGCTGAGGGCCAACGTCCTATGTGAATACCACCATCTCGTTCTCCTCAGTCTGCTACCAGTCCCAGGATGCCTTTCCCCACCCTGCTTGCTGGGGTATCTCTCTAATGCAGGTGGATTCTCTGTGAGCCGGGGAAAAGGGGACCTGGGGATTGAACAGTCATTGTGGAGAAAACCTTTTAATGTGTACCCCCCACTGAGGGTGGAAGATAAAATTCATCAGAGGGCTTACAAAAGGCCAAGTCTCCTAAAAGGACATTTAAAGGACAAAGGTTGCTTTATTGAAATATCTGAGCAGCTCACAACACACCATGGAGTAACTGAGAACTGATACAATGCCTCATTTATGGAGTCTACTTATTTTGTTTAGCAGAATTACAGATGCATTTAGGACCAACCAGTTATTGTGGCTGTCAACCCTAAAGTTTATGCAGAAAAAGCAAAGCTCACGTGAAGCTCTGACTCAGGCAAGTCCTGTTTTTGGTAGTCATTAAAAGGGAGTTATTTTAATTAATGGCCAATCGGAACACTTTTAAGAAATGTCATATTGCCTAAAATTTTCAATGGCAATATACCACTCCAACTTGAAATCTGTTTCCTATGTTATGTGCACAGGGATAAAAGCTAAAAATAGATACAGGAATGCATCCTATTGACTCTGTAAACATTTACATAGCATATGTAATGGCTCAGCAAAGAGTAAGGAAATACGTCAGAGACCATTTTCAAGAAAATTCATTCATTATCTAGTGAACAGGACAAGATCCGGAGCAGGTAGTCATAACAGAGTATCAGAATGGCACACTGTGAAAGGGTGTGACCTAGAGTGTTAAAGCAGTGAAGAGTCTGTACGTGTCAGTCTTAGGAGGCAGAGGGAGGCCAAGGTGAGCTTCATGAAGGAGTCAAAATCTATAAATTACTGTCAGTGGGTTTAAACTGATCATGAATTCCTTGAAAAAGCTGGATCATCCAGAGTGCAGTGTGTTTAAAGTCTAGGTCTTAGTATTCAGCCGCGGTTCTAACCCTGCTATTGGCATTGCTGTCCTGTTCCTAAGTGCAGCTGCAGCTACTGCCCCCCAAACCTCAGTGATACGAGGATTAAAACATAAGCTTTCTGCATCACAGAAATTTCCACCCATGCAAGTGTCCACCATCGCCCTGTGGTCAGGACTTCTGCCTGATTTTTTGCTTTATGTTTTGTTATTATGTTTAATTTTTAAAATATTTTTTTCTTTTCCTTTCTCCTAATTTCCCCTGTTTTTCTTACTCTTTCTCCCTCTCTCTGTCAGAGACACATCATATCTGGGTGATTTTACTCGGAGGTCATTGTGTTCATCCCACAGACAACTGTTGAACATAAAAAAGGTAAATTAGAAAAAAAAAAGGAAGCCTCACTAGGGTTAGTTTTCAATTTTGGGAAAAACAGTTCCACAGACAGAAATAATACTGCATTTCTGTTCCAGCTTCCAAAAGCTTTTGGCTGTTGTGTTTATAAAAGGGAGCAAGCACGGTTTCCCCTGTCCTCCCTGGTGAAAGAAGGGAGCCAGAGACCGACACCAGGGAAAATAAGGTCAGTACAGGAAACAAGCATTCAGTTCATCATCCAAACAAGCCCGCTGCCAGGCACTGTTCTAAGTCTCAGAGACATTTATTCCTTGCGACTGCCTTAAGAGATCCGTGCACTGTTACTACCTGCACCTTACGGATAATACAGTGGAAGTGTAGAAATGCTGGAAAGTGCGCTCCAGGCCGAGTGGCGGAGAATTAGCAGACCCAAGACTTGAAGCCCGGTTGAGAGCAGCAGATCCTTACAGGTTCACTACCAAGACATCGCAGGCAGCCTGGGGCAGCAGACGCAGAACTTCGGGCCAGGGAAGGAGCCTAAATCACCAGCCAGGGAAAGGACTATGGTTTCATTAATGAGAATTTCAGAGAGTTCTGCCACCCTTCCACTCACCCAGGCTCTTTGATACTTCATCTATTTTGCTTATAAAAGTACAACCTTTCCTTCAGCCTTGCCAGTGTAGAATCCTCCTTAGGCTTTGACACACACTACACTGTAAAATCAGCTACATAGTGAAGAGCGGGGAAACACAAGCTCCACAGAGAAGGGGGTTGGGTGGAATTGAGGACTTAACACCAGCAGTGGTATCACCTGCAATTTCACCTAAATACCCTAACTTGCACTCTTCAAATCAACTTAGAGCTCAGAACACCAAAGGAACATGTCCAAATATCATCCTGTCTTACAGTTTTCACAGAATTTAAAAAAGATTTTTGTTCTGTTGTTCTCAAAGTTCATCAGTGCTGTGAAGAGCATGTATTCTATTTTGGCACTTCTAGAATGACTAGAAAGTTTATACCAATATTGCAAAAACTCTAATACAACATTATGTACAGTACCAATCATATTATAAAAGCTCAATGAATGTTAGCTTTATTGTTATTATAACAAATTATGGACACTTCTGATTATTAGATTAGCACCATATAGACATACCATTTATCTTACAGAATACAATTCAAAAGTATATATTTTCATTTCTTGATTGCTGACACCTTATATTAGCCAGATTTATACCATAAGAAAAATTATCTGGAAAACACACAGAAGAAATTGTTGGCTGCCAGATGACAGCTGCTGCAATCAAATTCCTTGTAATTAACCAATATCAAAATCCATTCATTCATAAACTGTCACTGTCATCAGCAGGACAAATATGTTCCTCAAGCGTAATGTTGACAGTATGCCAGTCAGTGGTGCTCACATAACGTGGCCTTTGGGTGACCAAACAACCCATCCTCAGTTCAGAGCAGATGGAACCTCAGTTGTCCCCCTCAGGGCCATTAGGAGCCTAGACCAAGAACTAGAACTGCACAGCACATAGCCTCTCCAGATTCATCGACACGAGAAGACATTTTGCAAAAGAATTTGACATCCTTATCAAAAAGAAGCTATGCAGAGACAAAAAGGGATTGCAGTTCACTGAAGCATAAATGCAGTGCTTCTGCCCAATGATCCAACAGAAATAACCCGGTAGTCTGAAGTATTTATCAGCAGCCCTCTGCATCTCCGCAGGCCCCCACTGGCTTTACTATGCAGTGACGCTTATTGTGTTGGTTGCTACGCAATCAGCCAAAAACTGCTATTCTTAAACCTAGTCTGGAAAATATTAATTTCAGTTTAGAGAAAGACTGTTTAAATAGTTGTCAGGAATGCACTTGAAATGGAAGGAAAGTATGAATTGAATGGAGTTTCAATTTTCAATCTGTCAGGATTGGAAAAACAAAAGAAAAAATGTTTTCAGAAAGCGTTATTCCATTGTCATTGTAATGAGCAATGTTGTGTCTGCCCCAGAGGCCATCTTTTGTCACAGTACATTTTGCATATTAAAAAGAGGGGAGATTAATAATTGCACAAAAAAGTGTGTTTTGATGGACAAAAGCATTCATGCTTGGAGCAGACTATGCATTTTAAATGGACTTTTAACTTCTACATGTAGCCTTTTTTTCTTGTGAAAAACCACATAATGTCCTATAATTTTTCCTTACTTTCCAAGTCTAGTTGCAAAGGCATCTATATAGTATACACACAAACAAATATGGATACATTTTAATTGGTGGCAATTTTGAAAATCCCGCCCCACTGAAATAAACTGAAATGTTGCTGGTAAGATCTCTCTGAGTATTGACTTTGTCTGCAATAAATGCCGTATTTCAGTTATCAGTATTTGAGGTCTTCAATTTTTAAAAAAAGTTGGTATTTACTGGTTTTAATAATTATAAATGCCATTTATTGAGCATTTATTGGATCAGATGCCAAGCTAGGATTTCTTCATAATTTTAATGCGCATAAAGGTTCACAAGATGAGCATTATTAACTTCCACTTAAGAATCAAGGACAATATAGTTCAGAGAGATTAAGAAGCCAGCATAAACCTTCCAGCAGGTTTATGTTGGGGCTGGGATTCCCACACTCACCATGGGGCTTCCACAGTCAGTACCTGTTGTACTCTGTCCTACTTCTGTCCTCTGCAACAGGCTGTCAATCATGAGCCTTTTGTTATGAGAGAAATATCCTGGACCACTCAATGTTCATCATTTTTCATGGGTGGCCATTGAGCACTTAAAATGTGACTTGTGCCCCTGAAAAAGCAAAATTTTACTTTGACTTAATTTTCATTAATTTAAATGTAAAAAAACACATGTATACAATGAGAACTGTTACATACCATCACACTAAAACAAGAATTTCTAAGTCAGATTATATTTATTACACGTAATAAGGATGATACTTGGGCTGAATGGTTTTGTATTGATTCCACCATATTCTTTTCCAGTAGGATTGCTCATTGGTGGCTCCTGGTCTCATGAGGTGCACCTTCCAGTTCTGAAGGTTGAGCGTATAGGACGTGCCCACCCTCTCCCAGAGCCTCTTCTGTGAATGTACAGGCAAATCCGCCTCACTGTGTGACTTCATCTGCTAATACACATGCTCACAGTTACCACCACCACCCACTCTATTCTCCCATATGGCAAAGATCATACACACACACAATTATATAGCCTGCTCACCTGCACCATTAGGTTTCCAGATGGCATGAGGAAGATGCTTAAGAACTTCCTCTAAAAGCTTATCATTTCTTCTTCAAAACACTATTAACACCAGCTTGACTTAAGCTTTTAAACATTAATATTTTGTAATGAGAATACAATCACTTCTCTATGTCTGCTCTGGGTCAAACATCCATCTCATTCAATCATCACCCCAATTTCATGAGGTAGGGTTACGATGCTCCCCATTTACAAGTGAGAAACTGATTCGCTTAACATAAACATCCATAACCCTTTCTGCCCCCTCGCTCTGTCACTAGCTTCAAACTTGTGGTAGCCTCTTGTGTATGTTGATTGTGACACATAAAGAAAAGCGGACAAATGCTGATACAAAGGAAGCACTTGTAGAATCCAAACCTTCCCTAGATCAGCGTTGGCAGAACAAGGAGAATGTGAAGAAGTTAAAAGCTAATTGAATTTATATGGGTAAAAATCAGATCTGATTAGTGATAAAGATAAACTGCTGAGACCACATCTATGACAATGAAATTAGATTAACAAGAAGATGAGATTTGATTAACTCCTTAGGATCATCCATCAAGACTGCACGTGTTAAACTCTATTCTATTAGGTAAGAAAAACAAGCCACTACGAAGTTATGCCCTTAATATGTATCTTATGCTGCAGCATTGTTGATCAATCCAAGTGAAACTTGAAGGTCTAGGGAAAAATGCCTTTTCAATAGTCTTGCAATAGCAAGGAAGAAAGACAACCACTACTTCACCAACCCACCATGTACCATAGTTCTCAGTTTATCTATTCAAAACTGCTAACAGGGAATAAACTTCCTTTTGTATTTGGAATGACTTCTAGGATTTGCAAACTCTTTTTTTTAATTTTATTTTTAAGATGAAAGAACCTAGAATAATGCGGAAACAATACAGAAAATACCAAGTTACAGAGAATATAGTAGGGAATTGGCACTGAATGCTGTATAACATGTTATCTTTGTATTTATTATAACAAAATCAATAAAGGAAATACCGAGTTACACGGGAGACAGTAGGGAACCATCACTGGATGCTGTATTATATAGTATTGTCTTTGTATTTGTTAGCACAAAAACAAGAAAGGAAATACCAGATTACAGAGAAAATAGTAGGGGGTTGCCACTGGATATTATATTACATAATGTTATCTTCATCCCCATTAGTTATATAGATGATGGCTCATTCAATTAATCAATTTTCTCCACCTCTGTTGTTCTACCACCCGTCAGTGGTCTTCCCACTGGTAATAACTGCACTTTTGGTTTATTTACTCCCTCATGCTCTTACTTTGGGCAGAGACTTGACAGTTTCTAAATATGCTGTATAATACGTGGGTGTACACAACTTGCTATGGCAGGAGGTGGAGAGGCACCCTTTGGCAATCCCTCACAGCCCTCAGGTGTCTGGTCAGGTAGGCGGGGTTACACATTGAACCAGATTTGCAAACTCTTTGAAAGACAAAGTTGTTATCAGGAAGATGTACCTTGGCCTTTAGCATTTCTTTCTTTTTTTTTTTTTAATTTTATTTTAAAGAAAAAAGAAGGGAGACATATGAACCAGAAAATCCATAAACAATACAGAAAATACAAAGTTATACAGAATATAGTAGGGAATTAGCACGGGATGTTGTATTACACAGTTATCTTCACATTAGTTAACACAAAAACATTAAAGGAAATACCAAATTATAGAGAAGATAGTAGGGAATTTACACTGGATGCTGTATAATATAAAGTTATCTTCACTTCTGTTAATACAAAAATGATTGGGGAAATACAGAATTATAGAGAACATAGATGGGAATTAGCTCTGGATGCTGTCCTACATAATGTTACCTTCAACTTTGTTACTCAATTACACAGATGATGGCCCATTTGATCATTCAATTTTTCTCCTCCTCCATCTCCGTTGCCCTACCACTCTGTTTTAAGAGAAAGTAAAAGAAACAATTAATCTCTGAGTTTTAAGTGCTAGTGGATCTATAGATACTTTACCTACTTCATGTTTGACTTATGGAATGGCATTTAATGGTGTGTGTGTATGTGTGTGTGTCTGTGTGTGTGTGAGGTCTGTGTGTCTGTTTGTCTCTGTGAATATACACTATTTACTGTAAGTCTTCCCTTCTTTGTTCCCCCAAACTTACAGGTTTGCAACCACAGATAGGAACCACATTTCACTAAGCGAGAGGCAGAGAGTAAAAGATAATTCTGCCTTGCTCATCCTTGATCAGTTTTTCCACATAACATTCCTAGCATGGGAATTAAATTATACAACTGTTCCTCAGTCTCATAGATTCCATTTCTAAAGTGTAAGATTGCTTCCCTTGATCCAAATTTTGTGAATGATGATAAGTGATTTCTAAGCATGACCGCTATATTTTCTCTCAATGTCTGTGACACTGATTTCCTTATGTACCAACTAATCTCGTTTTTTCCTAAAAATCTCTATTTAACCACATGGGTGCAGCTAATTATCACTGTGCATCCTTCTCCAAATGTAAAGCTCCATGTCTGGGAGCACTCAGGGCCTGTCTATGGAGCCATTGAAAATGAGGATAAACTGACATTGTGCCTAGGGAGCTCTGGTCAGAAATGCAATTTTCAAGAAGATGGTAACTAGCCTCCAAAAGTATTCACATCGATGAAACATGACAGGTGTCACCAAGAACAGAGATTCGGGGCAAGGGAAATTAGAGCCCCACGTCCCTACTCATCTGAGGTTTCCTAATTGTGGCTGTCGGCATTAACTGATGATGGTCCCAGTTTTGATCAGGTGGGGCTGTCTTGAGTGCCCTGCTTTGCCAAAGGGCTCGACGTTCCGAGAGCCATAGCATGTTTAGATCAAATTCGTTTTCAACAAGTCATGTTCAGGAATTTTCTTCCCAAAGGCCTTCAGTGAAAATGACCTGGCAAATTCACTGCCTCCTGAAACTGCAAATGTTGCTGAGGAGAATGGTCATGTGGTATGTTTCATACAGCTGCAAGAGTTGAAGAGAGTGCGACAAACCTTCAGAGGAGCTGTGGAGTTGTGTAATCACACACGTTTCTGAGCACTATCTTTTTTGTAGGTGACATTGTAGTGGTATGCTTTAGGCATGCTCCGGGGTGCAACGGCATTTAATAAATGTCTTTATTGGTTTGAATAAGACAAAAGAAATTTGGGATTGCAAACAAAATTTCTGCTTTAAAGGCAGAGTAGCACTATGATTTTATTTTATTTATTTTTTTTATTTTAAAAGTAAAAGAACAAAAACACTAACAAATATACACACAGTAGCACAAGAACAGTACAAAAACTGAACTACAGGTGGCAGGGGATCAAAAATGGTTGTTGTATTACACGTTGGTAGCTTCAAAGTGTATACTCAGGACAATACAAATAGACACACAAGGTTGATCGAACAACTAATCACCGATTATTTCCCACATCAATATGACATGAGACAATAGGCACTATGATTTTAGATACAGAATATAAGTAACCCATCTAATTTTTTTCCTATTGATCTTAGATGTGATTAACCAAGAGAATTTATCCTCAAGTGCCATTGGTTTTTAAGGAAACATGTAGATCTCATGAAATACGCTGTGTGTCATTGTAACCCAGGGCCCCAGCTTTTCACTTCAGTTATGAAGCTTTCGGTGCTACCCCATTAACAATGGGTGACCTCCCGTGGGATTACTGAGAACTCACACAACTCACAAGACTCAGGACAACGGTTTACAGCCTTTTCTCTGTGCCGGTTCACAGACTGAAATGAAAAGCCAGGCCCTGCGTTACAATGACACATTCCCCAGGGCCACGGCTCCACATTTTCAATCATCTGTTGAGCTTGCCTTTAAGACGATAAAAAAGGGCTGGGGATATAGCTCAGTGGAATAAGCGCCTGCCTAGCAACCGCAGGGTCCTGAGTTCGATCCCCAGTACCGCCAAAAAAAAAAAAAAAAGACGATAAAAAACAATAAATAAAACTATAAGCAGCAATAAAATCAATTGCAAATGTTTCATTGTTCTCATCGTTACTGTAGTTTACCAACATTGTTATATACAGTAGCACATATTCTTTACAAATTTCATTTAGTCAGATATTTTTGTCTTCCTTTGTCTATATTTAATACAAATATATAAATATCTTCTGGCATTGATTCAAACTCATTTAAGATTTTTAGTTTTAGTGCAAGTAGTCAAAATACACACTTTTAAAATAATTGTTCATCTATGAATAAGTACATGCTTTTTAAAAAAAATCTGTTCTTTTCAGATAAATTGTATACTGTATGAATCTATGCAACCTCAAGGATTTATCACCCAGGTAATTTCAAGGTGTGCAAATGTAGAGTATTTTACCTTGTAAGAATGGATAGGAAGTGTAGATAGATAGTTTGGTGTGACTGACTAGTTTTCTTGGAAAGCATAATCTAACAGTGCATCAAAGACATCATCTATGGTAGTGAAGTCTAGACATAGCATGTTTTCACAGGAGGTAAAACTTCTCCCATTCTTGGTCGGCAAGGATGTATGTTTCTAAATTCAGTGACTGTTTCTGCGGAATTTCTGGGCCCTTTTGCTGATCTGCCTTCATCAGTTGTTCTCTGGGACTGTCCTTCTGTGTCCATCAGCTTTCTATTTTTAAACAAACAGCTGAGACAAATCAACTTATATGGAGGAAAGACTCATTCTGACTTACAGTTTCAGCAGTTTAAGTCCACGGTCTGTAGGTGTCATTGCTTTTTGCCCAATGGTGAGGCAGGATATTGTGACACTGAGTGCATCTTGCAATAAAACTGCTTAAACTCACGGCATCCAGGAAGCAAAGAAAGAGATTCATAAGACAGACATTTATAAGAGATTTCTTTTGTGCCATTAAGTTTTGACATTTCAAAGCATATACTTAGAGAAATGAATTGTAAAATGATGAGGTAAAGGGTCAGTATGCCAAAAAGCTCTGATATTTCGCTGCTACAACTAAATGTATCATCTTAGGCAGACTTGAAGCATACACACTCCACACACCTTGGGGCATTGATGCCAACAGGGTGAACTTTGAGTATTTCAAATCGCACCCATACTTTTATAATCTCTAGGCAGCACTTGATGCACAATGACTGTGGGCAACTGACGGAATTATTTTTTATTTCTAAGATTTGTTAGTAGCAAAGAATAAACTATAAAGCATGTTTTGCTAAAACTAGAAAACAAAGTGGGCAGATATATAGTTTTAATTTCTTCTCTTTTGGTTTTTGAAATAGGGTTTTGCTATGCTGTTCAGGCTGGCCTTGAACTTACTTTGTACCCCAAGCTGGTCTCAAACTCATGGCATCCTCCTGCCCCAGCCTCCTGAGTGCTGGGATTGCAGGCATGTACCACCATCCCAGGTTTAAAATTTATATTTGAAAATATTTTTTTAAACATAGGAAACAAAAGCAACACCAAACAACACAAAAACAACAGCTATGTCGGAGTGAAAGTTCTTAGGTACCACTTTGGTTTAAAGCTTTTCCTTCACTGCCATAGGAAAACAGCCTTTGGTTTTAGAGCCAAGCGTCCCATATTTTAAGGAGACCATGTTGGGACAGCACAAGAATGTCAAGGTGCCAGTGCTCTTTGCCAGAGTTTGAGCAACATGTGTTTAGGAGAGTGAGCAAGCTCTGTTAGTCAAAAAGACTATGTGTTACAAAAGATTATTTGGTAATTTAGCTCTATCTTCTCATATTTTGGCTGCTGTATGAATTATTTATGATTAAAGTAGATAAAAAGCTATTCATTATTTTGAGCACATCAACAAAGCACTCAGTTCTTTAAATACATAATTTATTTTAACCTTGATGTGAACACTGTCCTTTTACTGACCAGGAAGCTAGAACTTCAGGAGGTTTTATGGTTCAGTCAAGGATATCCCACAACACCTCATGAGCTCAGAGGGAGGACTGCTGGGTGTGGTCAGATCATGAGGGAGATGTTCCCTGGGGTGGGTTCTTCTGCTGGGGAGTCCAGGGGCCTGGTATACTGTCAGGAGGCGGGGCCTGGCCTGAGAAGGCCTGGTAACAGGCTTGACCTGGAAGGCTGGAGTGCCCTACCAGCACCGCCTTTGCCTTGTCTCTCTACTTTCTGGTTGCAATGCAGTGTGTAGCTCTCCTCTGCCCAGATCCTTCCAACATGGCTTGTCTGCTAGGAGTCAGCCAATGTAGCAGAAAATGCCCTCTAGCCCGTCTGTCATTTGCCCAGGTAACAGTTCCTGTTACAAGTTCCTGTTACTTCTGTCTCCTGGAAAGGGCTGGTCACTGTGATGCATATTTTAAGAACCAATCAAAGACAGGCAGGTACTCTGCTTCTGTACTTCCTGCTTACTTATCACATATAAGCCTCAGACCACCAGTGTTTAGAGACTGATATTCTGAGGGACAATTGATTCTTTGGCAGTGCCTGTTGAAGTAAAATGAATCTCCTCCAAATTCTGGGTGTCCTTTCGTTGTTTCTGCTTGCTGCTGCACTGACATGGACTATAACCAAGAAGCCAAAATACACCTTTCCTCCTTTCACTGAGGGTGTTGGAAATTTTGTCCCAGCAATGAGGAAAGCAACTATCACAGAATGCAATTTGACAAGGGTCTTTGATGGACCAATTTACTGGTGAGGGCCCTTACAGCACAAAATCCATGCTCTCAAACACGGTCCTTCAACTTGTTGGCTAAAGGAAGATAAAGAAAAATACAGTGCTATGTTTAGAGAGTAAACAAGCCCTGTGGAAACCAAATAAACAGAATCCATTTCTCCTTTAGCCGATTCTCACAATGATTACCTACCATGGTGCCGTAGAATGCCTAGCTGTACTGACCTGAATCATCCCATGTCCCCTTTCTTTACTTTAACAATTTAAAAAAACTGACAAAACGACAATGAAGACAAAATCAAAATAACACAAAAATGATACATGACCTGAAAAACCCTTCCTTAAGAACAATTAATTGTAAAACAAGCAAGATTCAAACTCAAAATCATCCTGCTTCAGCCTCCCAAGTGCTAGAATTACAGTGTAACCTTGCACGCAACTGTTGATCTCACTAAAATACCATTTACAAAAGATGATGACCCGTGTCCCTGATTTATGCTCATTTCCTATATACTGACCACTCTACTTAGCTAAGCTTTCTTATTCATAATAGACAGACAATAATTTACACACAGTCCCTTGGTTTAATGGAGTCACTCTTATTTATTAAAATTAGTTAAGGGTGAAAAAAGTCTACTGAAATATAAGTGCAAAAAGTACATAGCTTTTATTGTATTATAAACCATATCATTTGCTTCGCAGCATCTCAAGCCAAGTTAATCATTCAGATATATACATATACAGTATCTGAATGCTGACATACATATGCCTTATATATATATTTCTATATACCCTATGAGTCAATATGAAAGAATGAAAACTAATTACAAATTGGTGACACTGTCAGGTGTTTAGCAAAAGAGGATACTAATATGAAAAGACACCAACCTGCTTAATAATCAGGGCACTATGAATTCAGACTCTATTAGTGTGCTGCTACAGGAATACCTGAATGTCTAAAATAAAAATGTCTGGCAGGACATGGTGCTAATCATGGTGGATACTGAATGGATAGAAATCTCATACACCATGGGAACATAAATTATCACAACCACTTAGAAAAATTGACCCCCTCTGAATGATGAAAACTATATACTTTTGATCCAGCAATTCAGCTTGGAGGGGTGTCTATTCAAGACATGTGTTCACCAACAGACTAGATGTATGTGTAACACTATGCTATTAGTGCAAATGGGAAGCAACCCAAGTGTTTAATATTAATAGAATTAAATTGTAGTTTAGTTATACAGTGGAACAGTTCAGAGCAAAAGAAAAGAACATGGTTATATCCTAACAATCTGGATGAATCTCACAAAGACCAAGTTGAAAAAAAGAACCAAGACACAAAAGAAAATACAAATAAAGGTTAAAAATAGATGCGAATTATCCTCTGGTGATAGAAGTCAGAATAGTGATGATTTTGTGGGAAGGTGACAGGAGAGAGAGACAGGCTTTGGCGATGTCGTCAGTATTACATTTGTAATATAGGTGGCAATTACAAAGGTGTAACCATACTTTACGGAGGAAAATGTATCCCAAATTTATATGCACATTGACGTTGAGTACCTTTTATTCATATATTTCATTTAAAAAGCTTAATTAAAAAGAATTACTTTCAAATAAAGCCTGAGAAAAGTAAATATTAAGAGTGGACAACAGATGTAGAATGGGTTCTTATCACACACTTTTACTTTCTGCAACTTCAACTACCTGCTATCAAAATCAGTGAGAAAATATTAAATAGCAGATCCCAGAGATACAGTAAATATTCTTGATTTTTACATTGTGGGCTTCTCTCAATACCATGATGAAATCTCATCTGTCAGCCTCCACTCTACCCAGAGTGTGACTCATTCCTTTGTTCAGCGTGTCCACACTGCGTATACTACTTAACCATTGGTCCCCTCCTAGCCTTCTTGGTTACCAGATCCAAAGTTTAAATAGCTCACCCTTGAGTTCGAATAACTCAAATTTTGTTTAACAATGGTGCCAAAGTTCACAAACAGTGGTATTGGCAATTTGGATATGCCAAGAGAATACTTCCTTTAAATGAAAACATAGAAGTACTTAATTTA
Source organism: Dinomys branickii (assembly GCA_004027595.1). Classification (NCBI taxonomy): domain Eukaryota; kingdom Metazoa; phylum Chordata; class Mammalia; order Rodentia; family Dinomyidae; genus Dinomys; species Dinomys branickii. Next base: position 24,347 of record PVLD010016520.1, on the reverse strand, counting down.
TTAGGAGAGAAAAAAATCTCAGGCAGAGGTTGCTAAGATCTTTAGTAAAAATGAATCTTTTAATTGTGGAATTGAGGAGGAAAACAACTCATACCTGCTTGGGTTTTCCATTTCAACCCTAAAAGTTAGTGCCACACTTTGTGATAAGGTGTATACATAGAGGGAAAAAATGTAGCATACAGAGGTGCCCTAGTTACTTGTCTCTCCACTGAGAAACAATACCCAACACACAAGACTTAAAGGAGGAAAGGTGTATATTGGCTCAGAGTTTGTAGATGTGTTAGTCCATAGGTGACTGGCTCCAAGGCAAGGCACCGTGGCAAAGGAGAATGGCAGAAGATGCTGGCTCATGGCATGGGAGGGAGAAGTAGAGAGTGATCAGGGGGGTAGCGAGAGACAGACCCTTCCAGGTCAGGCCCCCAGCGACCCGCGTCTCCCAACCAGGCTTCACCTCTTAAATAAGATTCGGCGAAAACTCATCAGCGGACTAGCCCGTGCCTAAGTATGAGGGCCTCGTGGTCCAGCCTTCTCCTTCAAGCCCCAGCTATGAGCACAGGAGGCTTTAGGGGGACATCTGGATTTTTAAAAACATAACAAGGTAGTTAAACACTCTCTGTGACTTCACGTATCCATTGGCAGTCTTGGAGCCAATCTCCCACGGATAAGGGGCAGGGACCGTAGCTAGATGGCTGCAACACTCGTGCTGCTGGGAAAGTCACATCTCCTCAGCTTGCTTTGAAACACTAAACCTGGCAAGAACACATTATGAATATTCAAACTGTTTTAAAGGATATGAAATCACTGCAAAGAAGCACCTATGGAAATATCTTGAATATTGTCAAGTGCACATGAACTTTACTTTAAAATAATTAAATTATTTAAGCCTATGTACTTATACCTACAGTAGAGCTATATTTATATATAGTCATATTTCTTGTATTTACAAGTGAAACCTATAACTTATGAATTATCAGACAATCTAACTTCGGTGAAGTAGGGATGACATAAGGACCTCCAAACAATCCAAATAATATAAGGGAAATTAAACTGACCACCTCCTGTCTGATATGGTGAGTTCGATTTCCCCAGAATCAAAGAATGAATTGTAAGAAACAACAGAGGTTAAGAGTAGGAAATAGTTATTGAGAGAAAGACAGCTTCTGTCTAAGAGAGACTGAAGAGGACCCAGAAAGTAGGCTGGCCGCTAACCTACTTCGTAAAAGAAGTTTTATCCAGCAAAACCACGAGGGATGTATAAGAGGGAAAAGAAACTATGGTCAGCCATTAAGAGTACAAGTTTAGGTGTATAGGTAGTACTGATCCCATGGGAAATCATGAGGCAGGTATAAGGTAGCTATGATCAACTAATGAGATGACAAGTAGAGTTGCTTAGGTAATATTGATCCAAAGGGGAAGCAAGTCACACAGAAAACGTGCATAGAGAGAACAAGGCCCTTTTCTGGAAGGGCCGGGCTAAGGTCCTAGTCCCCTGTACAGAGGACTGATGCCTATCTAGAGTATCCGTCGTCGTCATTTCTCCCTAGGGAAGTAGCTGTAGTCATTTCATCTTTACTGAGGCCTGGCCTTCAAGGGATGCACCTCCGCCCACAGCTCTAATGTGCTCTTCTGCACTGACTCTGTTGAGGGCCCGGCCCTGTTTCGCCTCTGCCTATGTGTTTCGGCCTCTCTTAGTTGTGTGTCGTCCTAGGACTTAAACACGTTCACAGCTTCGCTTGTCCTCTCCGAATGCAGGGGGAGGGGCTGTTGCCTTGACCTGAAGATGCAGGGGGAGGGGCTGTTGCCTTGACCTGAAGATGCAGGGGGAGGGGCTGTTGCCTTGACCTGAAGATGCAGGGGGAGGGGCTGTTGCCTTGACCTGAAGATTGCTAGGTGCCCTGGGCATCGCAGCACAGTGTCTTCCTTTCCTCTCACTCTATTTGACATCTGCTTTTACTTTCTGTTTCTTAAAGATGGTGCTCTGTCCCTCATAAATGAATTCAGGAAGAAATTTCTAACAGCTAAATTTTTATTAGTGAGTATAAAATAAAGTCCCCAATACGTATTTGTAGCGAAAAATGTCAGACACCCAAGTGCAAAAGTGAAAAAAATAGTTCAAATTTGTGCTACAATACAATGCTCAACATAAATACATGTTCTTTTTTCTGCAGTGTAGTGTTTAAATGTATTTTTTCATGTTGAAAAATATCTATAAATAAAACTGGCTTTCGCTTTGCCATCTCTACCGCATCTCTAACCCCAGAACTCAGAGGAAGGTTTCTCAGGATTTCTATAAAAGTGCAAATCTTCTCTTGCCTTGATCCCCTCTCTCTCTGTCTCTGTCTCTCTCTGTCTCTAACTCTCTCTGTCTCTGCCTCTGTCTCCGTCTCCCTGTCTCTCTCTCTCTCCCCAACCCCTATACTTTCATTCTTTGTTCTGCAGCTGTTCTCTCTTTTGCAGCACATACTTGTGAGCACGTGCCCTTTCCACTTTTCCTCCAAAACACACTGTGAAACTCTAGCACAACCACTGTGCAAAACAGTGTGGAGATTCCTCAAAAAATTAGGATTAGAGATCCCATTCAACCCAGCTATCCCCATTCTGGGTATTTTCCCAGAAGAACTGAAAACATTATACCACCACAATGATATACGTGCACTCGCGTTTATAGCAGTGCAATTTGTCAGAGCTAAATTTTGGAAACAAGCCAAATGCCCATCAACCCGGGAATGGATAAAAAAGATGTGGTATTTTTATACAATGAAGCATTACCCAGCTATAAGGAAAGATAAACTAGAGGCTTTAATAGGTAAATGGATGTAACTAGGACCATACTCAAAATCAGACCTACATGTGTAAACATTGTATTGTCTTCTACTTATTGAAAGAGCAACAAAGATCCTAAATGTACAGTTGACATTGTGAAAGGGAAAGAAACTGTTCAAAAAGGAAAGGATAACTGGGATGCGGAAAGGAGAAAAAACTAAAAGGGAAAAGTATATAGATACAGATATAGATATATAGATATAGGTAGACATAGATATACACACACATAAGAAAGCTAAGATATCTATAAGGTATCTATACTACTACTTTCTAGTAGCTCATGGAAAGGAACAGTTAGTGTTGATATTGTTTGATCAATTTTACATGTCTACATCTGGCAATCTGAGCAGCTACTTCAAAGTTAACAATATGCAACATAACAACCATTGTTATTCTCCTATCATCTTGTTCTGAAATTCTGTACCATTTTCCTTGTTTTTTATTAATGTCTTTAAAATAAAAAAGAAACACACACACACACACACACACACACACACACACACACACACACATAAAGCTCTATAATACTAAGCATCCTGTTTTTGAACTCTGATACATTCCTGACCAGGATACCTCTCACTGCCAGGTTTTGGTCCTGAAGTCTCCTAACTCTCCAGCACTGCATTCCCCCTCTGTCTCCTCTCCTCTGCTTTCCTATGTGGCTGCTGAAAGTGGCTCTTTTCCCATGAGCGAAGGTCGCACTTCCTTGGTTCTTTTCTTGCCCTGAACTCATTCCAGCGCTGTTCAGAGAGCTTTGCTGTCAAGTCACTGAATTCACATTGTCTAAACTGGCCACTCACTTCCCACGGAGAATGCCCATTGAGAGCTTGAAAGTTACACATTTAATCTAATGAGCAATGTAAAGGCACCATTATTTCTGTGATTGTTGAAGAGTGCACGCATAGCAGCCACGTATTTTCTCAGCCCTTTGTAAGGAGGTGCTCTCCAACTTGGCGGCCTCCCCTCCTGCCTTCCACCTCCCTCTAATTCTTATCATCCAGGAAAAGGCCTGACATTTTGTTCATTAGTGTAGGTGTTCGGTCACTTGATAAAAACTGGTCCTGGAAATAGGATGCGCAGGTGTCCCACTTCACCTGTCCCACACAGGAGAAATGTGCTCCGTGGCTGCAGTCCTGCCTGCCTGTCCTCCAGGATTTCCTGGGAATGGTTAGGGGGCAAGTGAACCCCTCTCTACTTCCAAAGCCTGACAGAAGGGAAGGTGGGTGTGAAGTGTCTGATAGTCAAGCAATACATCAAAATAATGGATAATCTAAATTCTAGAAATCTAAATACAAAAATAGGCTTTGCCAAGTAGGAGGGTATGCTTAATTCAGGCAATCAGACTCAGATCATTCAGAAGAGCCTCAGATAACAAAGTCTTGAGCATCACCAGCTCACCTGGAGAGTGCAGTCTGGGAGAGGCACATTAACAGAATGTCTGTGGAAATCATGAAGGGCCAGCTGGTCCTGGGGGACTCTGAGAGCTTCCAATTATTTCCTCTGGGGTCGCGATTACAGCACCACTACGGATTTCCCTCTGAGCAGTGAGGCTTGGCATCACGCTGGTAACTCCCTGCCTTTTTGGTCCGTCTTGGGGATTCAGAAACTGATTTTCTTCAGGCTTGGCATCAGTCTCAGTTACAGTCTGACATTTTGTGATTACATGTGGTCATCTATGCATCACCTCACCCCATCTCTGGAATTGCCTTCTATGACCCATGCTGAAAGCAGGCTGGTTTCTTTGCCTCTGAAATGCCTGGCATAGGCACACCGTTTCCTGTAAATCAGGCTGAAAGCCCAGAATGATAGCAGCAGTGCTCAGAAAACTAACCTCCCTGATAACTAATTGTGATGTTAAAAGCCAAATCTCCTAAGCTTCCCTGTCTGCTCCATAGGGATAGAGAAGAGTCTGCTATGCAGAAACAAAGCAATCACTTCCAATGTAAAGAGACACATTGCCTAACTAAAGCATGGCTCGCCCTGCACATGCAATATTGATATTTCCGATTATATATAATTGAACCGAGGGTGCAGTTTATTTTCCAAATGCAAACATGTGTTTCATTAGAACAAAATGTGCATCTCTGTAACACTGAATTTTAAGTACCGAGTTCTAAAGTTTATTGATTTATGATTATTGTGGGGAAACATGAGCTGTTATGCATAAATCTTTTGACAGGGGCTGTCTGTCAAAAATAATGATTCTTTTAAAACTCATGAATAAATAATGATGCAGGTCCACTTTACATAAAAATACATACTCATTTACACACTCTGTCCACTGAAATGAAATATGGTTATTTAAAATAATGACCCTGTAATGGGTGAGTAATGAAACATTATTAATTTAATACACATGGTATTTTATACTCACTCTCAGATTATGTGCATCTATTTTCAATATTAACACATGAAGCCAGTTCTTTAAAGACCTCTAACCAAATGTACGGTACAGAAAACCTTTTCATGGATGACACTGTGAATTTTAATTTTGCCACACTTGAGCCTTGTTTTGGTCACAAGCCAGGAAGTAATAACCCGGCCGTCACTGCGGGGATGTTTTATTGTCTTCCCTGACACGGAGCACGCAGGGCGAGGCGCCTCCGTTTCCTCCCTGAAGGAAAAGCGCGAAGAGTTGAGAGGGAGAGCCCGAGCCGTTTCCTTGTTTCATCCTGTCCTGTGTGCAGTTCGAGTCTGTTAAAACCCTTTCTCTGTCCCTCCCTTCCTTCATCCCAGCCTCATTCTCATACTGAGAAGAGCGAGACCATAGTTTCAGCAATTCCCTGTGTGTTTTCACCAGTTATTGAGGAGCAGAGGAACAGGAGATTCAGAAAATCATGAGGAACTTTTCTTTCACATTTAGCCTTCTCTGTTCCCCTTGGACTTTCTAGTTATCTTCTCCTGCCCCTTTCCTCCCTGTGCATTCTCCAACATAGGGATGGGAGAAAGTGGGATCAAGTCCGGAAAGGCTGGCCTCAAGTTTAGGAATAAGGGAAAGAGGAACACTGGTCCGCTCCTTTTCCGCCCTATTTCCTCCTGTTCACCTTGTATGTGGTGCTGGGGAATCGAACTCAGGGCCTTGTGCATGCAAGGCAAGAGCTCTACCACTGAGCCATATCCCCAGCCTCCTGTTCACCTTGGAATCCACAGCTGGTTTGCAAAAGCCTGCTTTTCGGAATATAAAGAAAGTGGATGACAGTTTCTGTAACCATTGTATAGGTAGAAGCACTGAGATACAGCGAAATGGTGTGCAGCCTCTATACATTTACAGAGGCCGGCACGTAAACCTTTCTGTATGCAACACGGTGCCCATTGAAATGATGTCCTTTCAAAATAAGACTGAGAACTGGGTTTCGCAAGCCTGGGCGCCACTCTTCTTGTCCTCAGAGGCAGACTCTGCCCCCAGTCATATGACATTTTCCGAATGGGAAGGTGTCTATGAGTTCAGCAAGGACAGCTTCACTTTTCTAATCAACACGTGCATGTCACTCCACCGGCGCTGTTCTGTCCCTAAAAGTTCCTCCCACGTGGAAGATCAAATTCTGACTCTGAAATTGAAATCAATCTAGATTTAAAAAATTTTGTGACACCTTTGTGATAATTTAGATCCACTATCATGCTGCAGTAAAAAGTCTGAGAATTCTGACGTTGCCATGGAGACTTTGAAGACAAATAGCAAGTGAAATTAATTTTAAATCCTTGGCTAAAGGGAAGCATTTCTTAAAATAGATTTGAAAAGTCTCACCTTAAATGCCTTTCAAATGAATACTTTATGTGGAGGGGTGATGAAAACTGATTCATAATAGTATAAACATCTACAAGGCTATGCCTTTCACGTAATTATCAAGTGTGAATTCAGACATGACACAAACATGGTGTCCGTGTAGGATTAATTTCAACTGGCAAATAGTTTTCTTTTTAATGATCTACCACATGAAACCTCTGAGCAGAAAATAAAGACGAAGCTGCTTCTATGTCTGTGCTTTATCATATATACGATAGAGTGGCTATTTTCCCTGATAATATCCAATTGTCTGCTAAAATTACCCTTCTTCTACACTTTACATATATGTTAAATTTTTGTTCCTTCTTATTTATTTTTTCTTTTTTTTGGGTACCGGGAATCAAACTCATGACCTTAGGCTTGCCAGGCAGGTGCTTGTGCCAGTGAGCTATACCCCTGGACCCCCTTCTCATTTTCTCACTTTTTTCTGGGGAAAGAGAAAAGTCACTATATATTTTTATAGGAATTAAAACAAAGTTGTATTCTAAACCAGTGTTATTAGATCCAGGAAAGACATTTTAATTGTATTTCATTATGTAATATAATGCCTGTGAAATTAATTTAAGTCAATGTGCAACAAAATTTATAGTTCATAGTAAGCATAGCATTGAATTTGGCCAGACAAGAAGAAAGAGGGTGATAGAGATCAATGGGAAACCTGAAAAAGAACACTGCAGGACGTCACATTCACCCCCACCCCAGACAGGACGCTGAAACACCAGAGAAAACGGAAGATTATAGCTCAACCATTTCTCTTTAAGAATCTTAAACATTCCCAAATATATACCCCATTTGGGAATATTTTTCCTTTTGTCATGAATCTGTTTTAATTTATACCTTACAGACATAACTTCTGTTACTGATTTAAGTTTGTCTGCAAATATATATATTAGAAGTTGAAGCAAGGACAGTTCTAACATAAAACTGAGCATCTTTCAGGTCAAAACCAAGAGCAGCAATTAGCCTCAGAAGTGACAACTAGTGTGTGGCTGACACGGCCTTCACTTGCAGGGCCCAAGCCCGCCTCCCCAAAAAAAGGCAACAACAGCAAAAACTGCCAGCTTTACCTTCTGGAGTCTAGTTTACTAATATTGTGGCTGGTTTTCTCAGCTCTTGTTACCGTCCCCTTGATGATCACAAGAGTCAATACAAACATAAGAATGTATTAAAGTCGTACCTTCATGGAAAAAACTCAGCCTTCTGACCATGACCAATCAGAGCAAATCAAATTTATGGAGGGATAGGGAAAAGAAAAGAAAATTATCTGTCCAAAAATAATTTATTTACATCTGTCATACCTATGAAACTAAATGAAAAACAATTGGTATTCACACTTCTTTATATACAAAAATAATTTACTTAGATGTTTAATTTTGCCATTTCTATACCTGCACTTATTCATATATCTGAAATTTATCTTTTACCTTCAGGTGAAATCAAGTTGTAAATAAATTTTCAGATTTGCATCTCATGAATGACTAGAGATGTTGAACATTTTTTCATGTATTTATCTCACCCCAGTAAGAATGGCTACCATCAAGAAATCAACCAACAACAAATGGACTGTTTGGAGCAGTGTAGACTGGTGTAACCATTTTGGAAATCAGTCTGGAGATTCCTTAAAAAGTTAGGGTTAGAGGCCCCATTCAACTCAGCTATTCCCCTTCTGGGCATTTTCCCAGAAGGCTTAAAAACATCATACCACAGCGATATATGTGCACCCATGTATACAGCAGTGCAATTTGTCATAGCTAAATCTTGGAAACAAACTATCTTGGTTACTTTTCTCTCGTTGCTGAGACAAAATACCCAACAAGCAAAATTAAGGAAGGAAATGTTTATTTAGTTTAGAGTTTGTGGAGATTTCAGTCCATACTTTGCTGGCTCAGAGGCAGAGTGGCACATGGCAGAGGGCAAAAGTTCATGGCGGCAGAACACAGCAAAAACAACAGCAAACAGGAGGAATGGCAGCAAAGCAGCCTCTTTCCTTCCCTTACATTGTAAACAGGTTACCTCCACCCAGGGGGTGTGCAGCACTCACATAATCTCCATGCCCACCTCTTCCACAGGCTCAGGAAGTATACAAAGTAAGCACTCTGGCTTCCTGCTGAGTCATTCAGCCAAATCTTTAGATTCCCCAAATTGGCACAATGTATCAACCATAACAATCCACCCATTGTCAACTTGGTAACCAGATAAATTTTTTATAGCAGTTTTTAGATACAAAGACGTTATATTACATTAGAACCATAACATTTTGCCCCCTAAAGACTCATGTATATCCCTTTATGCAAAAGGCATTTAGTCCATCTGCAAGAGTTGCCAAAGTCCAGTTTCAGAATTGCTGCAAAGCCCAAGGCCCAAGTCTCCTTCCAAATCTAAGGCAAACTCTGTAGTTACAAGCTCCCATACAAATGAAAAGTTAAACACTTCCAACATTTAATGGCACAAAATAAACATTACCATTCCTAAAGGCACCAACAGGGGAATATAGAGCACTGGGATCAAAGCAAGTCCAAACTCCAGCAGTGCTAACATTGTGTAGTGTAATTCCACATCCAGCACCTGAAGCAACTTGTGGCTTGTTGTGAGCTCCAAAGGAATTGTATGAGTCCACCCCATGGGACTTCTGGTGGTTACAGCTCCCATGGCTTCTCTCCTGGTCCCACTTCACTCCCTTCTTGCAGCTTTCCTCAGATAATTCACATTTCTGGCTTTTTTAAAATTTTGAGGTCTCTAGTTTACCTCTTGCTTTACACTCGAAGCTTTACACCCTGCCTTCTCAGGGGCACATTGCCTGGCCTTCCCAGCCTTACTGAAATCGAGGTGGACACTTTTTAACCTCAGAACTCTTTCATTTTGTATGAGCCTAAAGCCAGGGCCATGCACATGATGCCAAGGTCTGCTGTCATCATGAGCAGTAGCCAGGTTTTCCTCTCTCTTGGACATAGGGGTTGAGTGCGTGGATTGCTGCGCACTCTGAATCTAATTCTGAGGAACAAATTCTTTATGCTGATGCCATTCTGGAACATGGTGCTCTGCAGCTTTCTTCTGAAGGCAAGGTCTCACACCTTTACAGTTTTGAGGCTGCAAAGGATGGAGACTTGCTGCTTGTGATGCCCTCAGGACTTCTTTCCGATTCTCTTGTTCCTTCATAGCAATAGAGATCTCCTCAGCCTTATCTTTGCAGTCCACAGCTTTAGTGGAGCTTCCTTTTGGGCCAAACTCACATTTTAAATCAGCCTGCTGGGCTCTTTGCTCATGATTCTCAACATAGACCTGGCTGAAAGCCTCCAATAATAGCCATGCCTCTTCACCAACATTCAACTACCTTGAAATTTTTTTTGCCAGATTAATCAGTTAGTTGCAGCCCTAAATTTCAGTCTTAGGCAAAGTTTCTCGACATGAGAAAAATGCAGACAAATTTTTTCAACTCATAACATACATCAGCTGGAATCCAACAACCAAAGCAGTCCTTCCTAACAGAAACCTCCCGAAACTGGTCTTTACTGGCAGGATTTCTATTGGCCTTCTGGTCTTCTGAGCTCTGACAAGAATACCCCAGACAGAACAACTGAAGGTTTTCTAGTGCTTCTCTTTCAGGTGACATCTCCAAAACTTTTCAAACTCTTCCCAAAAGCCATTTCCAAGGGCTCTTGAACAACATGGTAAGGTATAGTACCAGCAGTTACCCCTCTCCTGGTACCAAATTCTTTCTTGGTTACTTTTCCCTCATTGCTGAGACAAAATACCCAATGCCCAAAATTTTTTTAAAAAGGTTTATTTAGCTTATAGTTTATAAAACTTTCAGTCCACACTTAGCTGGCTCAGAGGCAGAGTGGCACATGACAAAAGACAAACGCTCATAGTGGCAAAACACAACAAAAACAAGAGCAAAAAAATAAGATGGTGGTAAAGCAGCCTCTTTCCTTCTCTTACATTATAAACAGGCTACCCCCATCAACACGGTGTGCAACACTCACATAATCTCCAGGCCTTCCTCTTCCACAGGCCCAAGATATATACAAAGTAAGCACCCTGGCTTCCTGTTGAGTCACTCAGCCAAACCTCTAGACTCCCGAAGTTGACACAACGTATCAACCATAATACAACCTAAATGTCCATCAACTGAGGAGTAGATAAGAAAACTGAGATGTTTTTATACAGTGGAGTATTATTCAGCTACAAAGAAAGATAAACTCAAGGCTTTTATAGGTAAATGGATGCAACTAGAGACCATACTCATAAGTGAAATAAATCAGACCTACATGTGTAAACATTGTATTGTTTCCCTAGTGTAAAAACCTGAAAAAGTAAATAAAAAACTAAAAGGTACACTCATTTTTTTTTTTTTTTTGCAGTACTGGGGATCGAACTCAGGACCCTGCGCTTACTAGGCAAGCACTTATTCCACTGAGCTATATCCCCAGCCCTGAAAGGTACAATAGACATTATGAAAGGAAAAGAAACTACTCAGTAGAAAAGAACAACTGGGATGAGGGAAAGAAGAAAAGAAAAAAGAAAGGGTAAAATATATATACACAAGGTAGCTAAGATAATTATACTACTAATTTTTATCAGTTAATGGAAAGGAACAACTATTTAATTGTTTGATCAATCTTGCATAAGTATATATATATTAATCTGAGAAACAACTTTAAAGATAGCATTAAGTAATACAACAACCATGGCTGATTTCATATCATCTTCTTTTGAAATTTTGTATCATTTTTATAGTTTTTATGTTATTTGTTTTTGTCTTTGTTTTTATTGTTGTGTGTGTTTTTGTTCTTTTTCTCTGTAAAATAATGAAAAACAAGAAAAATTTTCTGGAGGAAAATCTTTTTGCAGTATCAGGAGAGGATAGCTTTAGTTCTGAGATCAAGATTTGTGTCTTCTGATTCTTTCTTGGCTATTAAGTACATGACAAGTCACTGTCACATCCTGGGAGTCCTGATTTTTAAAAAAAATAAAATGAAAGAATTGAGACACAAAAACAGTGAATTATTGTAGGAATGTATTTACATGGAGTACAAAGACACTGCTCTGTGAAGCACAACATCAGCTATCTTTGGGAGGGTGGGCGGGTCATGCTGGAAGGAAGTGGGGATGGATTTTAATTTTTGAAATAACATTTATTTATTTTATCTGCACGCTGGTCACATACTATCTTTATTTATTAGTTAATATAAGTATCTGGATGATTTGATGATGCATTTCTTTGTTGATATTATATTTCATACAAATGAAAGAGTAAAAGTAAATTTTATAATAATTTTTTTCCAAAAAAATCTACCATGTGAAAATTACCTTCTCTTTTTAATTAATTAAGTTCATCAGTATATTTTATTTTGTTTTGGTGCACATTAGATATACACAATGATCACATTCATCACAAGGAGTTTGTACTCATACATGATGTAACTTGATTCTTTTTTCCCATTCCCTTCAACTCTTCTTCCCCTCTTTATTTATAAAAGCTTTGTTTCTATTTTTTCCTTCTTTTCTCATTTTTCCTCATACTTCCTTTCTCCCTCTCCCTCCTTAGTTCCTCTTTTCATATGAACACTTCTTTCCAAATTCCCAATATCTATTATCCATTTTGGTTCTTATTTACACTTTCAGTTTCTCACATCAAAGATAAAATGCAATATGTATACATGTGTCCAATTTATTTCACTTAAGAGTATGGTCTCAAGTTTTATTCATTTACCTAGAAAAATCTCAAGCTTATTCTTCTTTATAGCAGAATAGTACTCCATTTTATAAAAAAAAAACCACATCTTTATCCATTTATCTTTGATGGGCATTTGGGCTGTTTCCAAGATTTATATAATACAAACTGTATTCCTATAAACATGGTGTACCTATATGGATGTAGAATGATGCTTTTTATTCTTTTGGGAAGATACCAAGAAGGGGAATAACTGGAATGAATGGAACCTGTAGTCCAATTTTTTGCAGAAACTCCACACTGATTTCCACAGTGGCTACAGCAGTCTCCACACCCTCCAAAAATGAAGAAGGGTTTCTTTTTTCCTACAGCTCAAACAGCGTTTATTTCTTCATAATAGACCTTATTTCTGGAGTTAGATGATATCTTAGCATTATTTTAATTTGCAATTCTCAAATGACTAGTGATGTTGCACATTTTTCATATATTTATTTGCCTTTTGTACTTCTTCAACTGAGCTGTCTACTTATTTCAGATATCCATTAATGCCAATTTAAAGATTGGAGCTTCAAATTTGAGTGGTCTTATTTTTTTTTAGCTCTTTCGAGGTCTTCTAGATAATAGTCCATTGTCTGACAAGCAACTGGCAAAAACAATTTTTCCACATTGTTGGTTATCTTCATTCTGTTGGTGATTTCTGTTTCTGTGATAAAGCTTTTTAATAAGATGAGATCCCAGTTGTCGATTCTTCAAGATAGTTCCTGTGTGATTGGGTTTTGTTTATAAAGGCTTTGCCTACACCAGTGTCTTCAAGAGTTCCACCTCTTTTATCTTCCAGCAGATTTAGTGTTTGTGTTATAGTATTTAAATCTTTGATCCATTTCAATTTTACTTTAGTGCATGATGAAAATAATGGGTCTAGTTTTAACCTTCAGCATGGGGAAAGCCACTTTTTCCAGCACCATTTGTTAAAGAGGCTGCCTTTCTTTGAGTGAAGATATTTGGCAACTTTGTCAAAGATAATATGGGTAAACATTTCTGGAATTCTTCTAATCTGTTCCATTGATCCTTGTAACTATGATTTTTTGCCAGTATGTGCTTTTTGTTTTGTAATCACAATGGATTTGTAGTATAGTTGCAAGTCACGGATTGTGATGCCCTCTGCCTTGTTTTTGTTGCCCAGAATTGCTTTTCCTATTCCAGGTCTCTTCTGGTTCCAAATAAATTTAGACTTTTTTTCTGTAATTCTATGAGATATGCTGGGGGAATTCTGAGCAAGATTGCATTAAATCTGCATAACAGTTTTGAAAATATGGCCGCTGTTGCTATATTGGTACTTCTTATCCAACAGCATGTTATATTATTTCATTTTTGATAAACTGTTCAATTTTATTTTAGAGAATACTATAGTTACTAACACAGAGTTCTTTTGTTAGACTGATTCCTAGGTGTTTCATTTTTGGGAGCTATTGTGAAAGGTGTTGTTTCCTTAATTTCTCTCTCACTGAGTTCGTTGTTCATGTAAAGGAAAGTTATTGATTTTTGAATGCTGACTTTGTATCCAGCTACACTATAGAATTTGGTTATTAAGTTTAGAATTCTTTTTTTTTTTTTTTTCTTGGCGGTACTGGGGATCGAACTCAGGACCCTGCGCTTGCTAGGCAAGCACTTATTCCACTGAGCTATATCCCCAGCCCCTAGAATTCTTTTGTTAGACTGATTCCTATGTATTTCATTTTTGGGGTGCTATCATGAAAAGTGTTGTTTCCTTAATTTCTCTCTCACTGAGTTTGTTGTTCATGTTTGATAAATCTTGCATGCTGTTATGGTTGATACATTGTGTCAACTTGGGGAGTCTAGAGGTTTAGCTGAGTGACTCAGCAGGAAGCCAAGGTGCTTACTTTGTATACATCCTGAGCCTGTGGAAGAGGAGGGCATGGAGATTGTGTGAGTACTACACGTCCCCTGGGTGGGGGTAGTCTATTTACAATGTGAGGGAGTTAGAAAGAGGCTGCTTGGCCCCCATTCCATCCTTTTGCTGGTTGTTTTTGCTGTGCTCTGCTGCCATGAACATTTGCACTCTGCCATGTGCTACTCTGCCTCAGAACCAGCCAAGTATGGACTGAAACCTCCACAAACTATAAACTAAATAAACCTTTCTTTCCTTCATTTTGGGCATTGGGTATTTTGTCTCAGCAACAAGAGAAAACTAACCAAGACACTTGCCTATATTTATCTGAGTAACCAATTTGAACATATAAGTGTGTAATACAAACATCATTGTTAATTTCCTATCACCTTGTCTGAAAATATGTATTGCTTGTATTGTTTTTGTGTTATTTTGTAAATGTCTGTGTTTTTGTTAATGTTTTCATTCTTTTATCTTTAAAATTAAAAAATGGATAAATTTAGAACTCTTTTGGTGGAGTTTCTGAAGTCTTCTATGTAGAGTATTATGTCATCTTAAAATAATGATAAGTTAATTTCTTCCTTTCCTATGCTTATTTCTCTTATTTCTTTCTCATGTCTAATTACTCTCATTAAATTTTCTAGAAGTATAATGAGTAACATTGGTGATAGTGGACATCTGTCTTGTTCCTGATTTTAGACTGAAAGCTTTCAGTTTTTGTTCATGCAGTGTGATGTTGGTTCTTGATTTGACATAGATGGCTTTTATCCAATTGAAATAAAGGCCATCTATTTCAGTTTTCTGTAGGGTTTTATCATAAATGGGTGCTGGTCTTTGGCAAATGCTTTTTCTGCTTCTACTGAGATGATCATGTGTTTTTTCCTTACCTCTGTTAATATGGTATATTACATTTATTGATTTACTTATGTTGAACCATCTTTGTATCCATGCAATGAATCCTACTTAGTCATGGAGTATGATCTTCTTAACAATTTGCTATATTCTGTTTGCCAGTATGTTGTTGAAGATGTTTGCATCTCTGTTCATTAGCAAGATTGGCTTGTAGTTTTCTTTTTTGGTTGGGTCCATCTCTGATTTGGTATCAGGGTAATACTTGCTTCCAGGAAGGATTTTGGAAGCATTGCTTTCCTTTCAAATTCATTAAATGTTTCAGCATTAGTAGTATTAGATCTTCTCTAAATTTCTTGTAGAATTCAACAATGAATCCATCAGGGCCTGGGCTTTGCTTTGTTGGAAAGGTATTAGTCACATTTTCAATTTCTTTGACTGATAACAGTTTATTTAGAATTGTTGTATCTTCTTCATTCAGCTTTAGTAATTCATATGTATCTAGGAATTTGCTTATCCTGCATTTCACATCTTATTAGAATACAACTTCTTGAGGTAAGTAAAAATGATCCTTTGGATTTTTACAGGATCTGTGGTGATTTTACACCTTTCTTTCCTAACTGCATGGACTTTACTCTTTTCTTCCCTTTTTTTGAAGAAGTTGGCCAAGGGTCAATTTAATGTAATCTTTCAAAGAAGCAATTCTTTGATTCATTGATTCTTTGTATTGTTTTCTTAGTCTCCATTGTATTAATTTTTACTCTAATGTTTATAATTTCTGTCCACATGTGAGCCTTTGACTTGACTCATTCTGCTTTGCTAGAAGCGTGAGGTTTAATATTAAGTTGTGTACTTGAGGCCACTGTTTCTGGATAGTATTCACTACTATACATTTCTAGGGCTTCTTTCATTGTGCCCCCTAAGTTCTGATATGCTGTTTTATCATTTTCATTTAATAGTAGAAACTGTAATTTCTTCTTTAATTTCATCTGTGACCAATTGGTCATTCAGGGAGGTCTTATTTCATTTGTTCATTAATTTTTTGTGCTTTCTTTTGCCATTCATTTTCAGTTTCATTGCACTATGGTCTGATAATATTCATGGGATAATTTCAATTCATGTGAATTAATTTAAGCATTTTCTATAAGCTAATATGCAGTCTATTTAGGAGAATATCTTGTGGGCAGCTGAAAATAATATGTATTCTGATATTGTGTGGTGGAATACTCTATAGATATCTACTAAGTCAATTTGTTCAAAACTTCGGTTCAGCTCAAATATTTCATTGTTCATATTTTTGTCTAGTTGATTTGTCTACTTGTGACAGTCGGATATTGAGTTCTTCCATTACAGCTGCATTAGTGCTTATTTGATTTTTCATGTCCATGTATATATTTTATATAGTAGTGTGCAATCGTATTTGGTGCATATTTATTTATAATTGTTATCTCTTCCTCTTGGATTGTTCCTGCACAGGGATATAGTGACTTTCTTTGGCTCTCTTAATCAGTCTTGACTTAAAATCTGCTTTGTCTGCAAATAAGCTAGCTGCCCCTGCTTTTTTCTGGGTTCCTGTAGCATAGAGTATTGTTTTTTATCCTTCAACTTTCAGTCTACGAATTTCTATTTGAATTAAATGTGTTTCTTGTATGAAGCATATTGATGGATGCTGCTTTTTGATCCATTCCACCAGTCTACTTCATTTGATTGGTGAATTGAGACCATTAACACTAATGCTTATTAGTAAGATGTATTGATGTACCCTTGTCACATTATTTTCCTGTTGTTGTTTCCCTTTTCTCCTCCTCTAATTGCTTGTTTTGCCTCATAGTTCTGTTGGGATTCATGGAGTTGTAATCCTGTTAATATCTTTCTAGAATGTCCTTCAGAGCATTTTGCAGTCCTGGTTGGGTGTTCATGAATTTCCTCAGGCCTTCTTGTCACAGAAGTATCTTATTTCTCTACCAATTTTGAACAACAATTTCATGGACTACATTAATCTGGACTAGAGGGTCTTTTCTTTTAGAGTGTGAAATACTTCAAGCTCTCCTTGACTTGGGGTATTATATTGATAAGTCTGCTGTTATTCTGATGGGCTTTCATTTACAAGTAATTTATTTATTTTCTCTAATAGCTTTTAATATTATGTTCTTGTGCTGGATTTCTGGAATCTCACTTATTATAGGCCTTGCTGTAGGTTTATGATCATGGATAATTGGCGTTCTATATGTCTCACTTTATGTATATCAAATTCTCTTTCCTGCTAGGGAAGTTTCTGCCTTGAAATCTGTGAACAGCTTTTTAAAGAAATGTCATCTGGACTACCTCTTCTTTTTTCATTGACTCTGATCCATTTTATATTGTTCTTCTTCATATCATCTAGAAGCTATAGAATTGATTTCCCATAATCCATTGGTATTTTTTCATGAATTTTTCTTTTCCTGACCACTGATTCATTCCTGTTATCTATATCTGAGATTCTGTCTTCACATTGGCTCATTATGTTGTGTATGCTTTGGTGGAATTTTTAATCTCCTGAATATCTGTTTGAATCTGTTTCATGGATTCTATTTCTTTCCTATAATGGGCATTACTGATTTTCATCATTTTCTTAAGCTCTTCTATTTTTTATCTGCATCTGCTCTAGAGTCAGTAAGTATGTCTTTCATTATGAGCACCTTGGTAGTTATGTGAGAAATATTTCTGACTTGAATTCAATTACTGGGAAATTGTGGTGTGAGTAGCTTTATTGCCAGTATTTGGAACCCTTAGGAAATAACTACTTTTCAGAGGTGTCTTCCAGGTGTAGCCAACTTTCACATTTTGAGTCTGTTGCAAGATCCTACATCTTCAATTTATTGGGGCCGAGAAGTTGCTGCATACTTGGCCCACCTCCTGTTTCTTTGGCACCAGCATATAATGTACTTCATGATCCTTAGGCAAGTTCAGTCTTGGTATACAAGGAAAAACAACTGATTATAACATTTATGCCACTTTGATTAAAAGTGGTACAATCAGCAATAACAACAGCATCAAATGCAGCCTAGAAAATGTCAAACTGAAGTAACTATTAATTTTCTACCTTTAATCATATGAACTACACTTGTGGTTACATAACAAAATCTAAAATGTGCCAGAAAATTGTATGCAGTAAATAAACATTCAATATGACCATTTTAACCTCAGGGGAGAAAATCTTAAAAGGGTTTGGGGAAATACAGAGAAGTAGCTGAAAGGAAAAAGATAAGAAGTAAGGTTGGAAGACAAAGGAGGATCTCACAAACTTTGAGAAACTTATGAAGACAGGAGGGAAAAATAGAAAGAAGAAATAAAAACAAGAACAGAACAGAACAACAGCAAAACAACTAGAAACCATATTCGTACTCATATACAAACAGGAAGAAACGATAAAAAACAAAACAAAACAAAAAAACAAGAAAACAAAAGTGAGAAAAAATGTCCCCTTAAAGGTGTGTCTCTGCTGTTTCTGGTTGATAATGGGCAAAGTCCAGATCCATGTTGATCCAGAGGCGAGCAGCAGCTTAATCCCAGGAAGCCTTCACCTTTATTTCAGATGCAGTTCAGGCTGGTTTCTGAGGCTGGAATGAGACCTGTTGTGCCTGTTGCAGTCTGTGTGTTTCCTGCTGATTTGAACCTAGCTAGAAGCCAGTAGATGGAGGCAACAATTGATCTGAGTTCCAATCTCTGTTAGGCACTCTTCAAGCTGGCTCCTGGCTAATTGCCCTCTTCTGTTGGACATCTGCACCCAAATAACTCACCAGCCACTGCATTCTGCTGCATCCCCTGCTGTGTTCCCCTGGTGCGTTTCTCCACGGAGGCTTCTGGGGTTGCCAGTAGTCATCATGCATCAGCAGGTCCAAGGTGTCCCTAACCCAGGCTCAGGGAGACAGCACTGCCGGCCACCTCCTTCTCGAGGGAAGCTTCGCTCTTCATTCTCCCCACTGGCTTCAGCTCTTGCTTCACATCCTTTTTGGGTCTGGGGAACCCACTTCCCTCTTTCTTGTCTTCCTCATGCTGCTAGGGTCTGGACAACAAACCTCAGAAAGGGTCTTTCTCTGTTGCCCACCATTCTATTTTCCCAAAGTGAAAATTTTCTTCTTATGTCAAGATTTTTGCTACAAGTCAAATATTTCTAGGTGAATCAAAATAGCATTCATGAATGTCCTGTGTAATAATCGATTTCTATTTGCCCTTTTATATTTTTCTGGCTTCTTAAAAATTTATGCTCACTCTCCACACTGTTCATGTGGGTTCTAATAACTTTACCATCCCTACTTCTCATATTCTGTTAATCAGTTTCAGACTAGAAAAGAAAAAGATAATCAAGTTTATCAAATCCTTAATAAATGTGGTAAACCTGATTACTCATTACTGCCAAATTTTACAGTAAAACCCAGTAAAGATCTGAATGGTTGCATTCTACAGGCTTAATGTTGCTGGAAGTTTGAGAACTGGATAAATGAGGCAGCTCTGTCCCTACTTGCAGAAATCTGTAACTCCTGAGAGGAGCTTAGATTTCTACAGTGACTTTCCCATCTACAATGATTATTTTAATGAGGTCTTCAAAAAAGATTTTGTCATTTTAATCTCTTTTTGAATAATTCCAAAGTTTTCCAAAACTACTGCATTGCTAATGCAAATGTTCTATTCACAAGCCATTCCTATTAACAAGATTACTCTTTCTTTTCAAAAATAGTAATATCTACCTTCTTATAATTTCTACCCATTCACTAAGAAGTTTAGTTAGGAAAAACGAAGTATGACTACTTGGTTGGTTCGCACTTTAGCTCTGCATCAGAGTCATCTTGTAGCTTACTATGGAAAGACAGGGGTCCAGATTCCACCCTGAGATGGTCTGATGCGGTAGGTACAGAGTGGCCTTCATATTTCTGCAGCTCCATCACCAGGATTGAGAAATACATCTATACTTTCTACATGACAACTCTTTCCTTCCTAGATGGGGAAGTGACCATTTTGTTCTCTCATTTCCAAGACGTGTAACTCTGGTTTCTTCATTGCCGTGTTTTGCACATATTTCATCAATCTGTCACCTTTCCTGAACGAACTTAACTTTCTTCATGTGTTGTGTAAATGTAGCCTCTGAATGTTAAACTCAGTTGACTGACGAGAGCCAAACCAAACTGTTACCTCTCAATATCTACAGTGTAGGTCTCTGTTTCTACATTGTAACAAAACTTGTTTTCATCACCATCTTGTACTGAAGGTGTGGTCAGTATAATACAAAACCATTCATCCAAGTGTTCTTTCTGTCTTCCAACATTTCTTTTCTCCTTCAATCAGAAATTATTAAGTGTTGTTTAGAGTTTGGGTCTAAAAATTCAACGAGAAACAAGACAGAGTCCTTGCTTTGCCAGAAGTAAGGTCATGAAATCAGCAATTATATCTTTAAGATAGTTCTCAATTATGCTGTTCTGGTAGAACTGATTCATGAGTAGCCCTAATTTAAGCCAGAAAGAATTTAGCGCTGAGGCCAGAATTCTTGAGGATGTATGGCTTAACTCCTCTTGTGTATATGGAGCACTGGTATCTTGCCTCCTTTCCTAGGTGGGTTCTGCATATCATCACACTTGAAGGGTTCTTTAGTACAGTATTTCAGTGAATCAGCAAGAGCTGCATTTACAACTATAAAATACTGAGTTTTCCAAACCATGAACATAGTGTATCGCTCTTTATCTTACTTTTCATTTCTCATATTAATACTTTAGAGTTTTCTATGTAGAAAGTTGAACACAGGTTATTAAATTTATATCTACATATCTGAAGCATTAGTTGAATATTTTTGGAAGTAGCACATTTTTCTAAATTTTATTTTCTGTTTCAATATTATACATAGGAATATAATTTGGAGGTGCTGCATTTATATCAGATAGCCTTGCAAAGTTCACATATAAGTTCCAATAAGCTCTTGCAACTTTTTAAAAATTGATATTTTTATTTCTTTATTTTTAACTAACATGCATTTTATCCATTTAGTTTTTGTCTTAGTAACTACACTTCCAATACAATGTTGAATAGGTGTAATTATAGCAAAGTGGGTTGTTCTTAATCTCAAAAGAAAAAAAAACAATTTAGAAGTAGATGTGATGCTGCTATAGGCTTTTGCAGATGTTTCTGACAAGATTAGGTAAGGTTTCTTCCATTCTCACACTGCCAAATATTTGGTTTTTAATCATGTGTGCATATTACATTTGAGTAAGTATTCTTTCTGCATTTTAAAAAATGATCAGGTATGTTTTCTACTATTCTATCAGTGTAGTGAATAGCTGATTTTTTTTATTGTACATCAACCTTGAGTTTCTGAAATAAACCTAAACCCTAGTTTGCGATCCTTTGCATACTTTTTAGATGTAATCAGCTGATATTCTGTTTAGGAGTTTTCCTTCCATGTTTATGAGTGAAGACAGCTAGCTTTATTCTTTGTACTCTCCATGTAAATTGTGAAATCAAGATTATAAGGACCTCACAAATGAGTGAAGGAATCTTCTTTCTTTTTCTGCCTCCAAGCTGATGTTGTCCTATTCCTTAAGTATGTAGTAGAGTTCGTTAGAGAAGCAAGTGGGAAGCATTATTGATGAAAGTCCATTTAACTAGACAATTCATCTTTCAAATGTTATAGAACCACTTAAGTTTAATTCTTTTTCCCTTTTCTTCTAAACATTTAAAACTTTTGGCATAATGTTCATAATATTTTGTTTTCCTTTTATTGTCAATAGTGATATTTCATATTTTAAAATACTCTAATTCCTATTTTCATTTAACTTTCTGTTTGGCTCTCTGGATTCCATAACACCCCCAAAAGGTCATTTTTATTTAATTTTTGCAAAGATTATATGCTCAGTATTACTATAATCAGAATGATGTTAAGACTCACATATTGGTTGACCATAAACCTGACAAATATACATTAGGTTAACATGACAGATGAGTAGGTATTAACAAACATGGAATAATTAAACAATAAACCCAAGCAACATACACAAAGTTGTTTTGGTGAAGCTTGCTTTATGACCTAGGATGTATTTCCCTAAATTTTATGTGCTTAATTTTTAGCAGTGTTATGTTCAGTTATATATAAATGTGTATTAATTAATTGTTAAATAATGTTGTCAAATATTTATCCTAACTCTTTAATTTACTTGATTGATCAACCTAGAGTAAGTATGCTAATAATTTCCCATCATGACTGCAGTTCTGTTTATTTTTCCTTATGCTTTGGTAAACTTCGTCTTTCTATTTCTTGAGCCTATTTGTTATATGCATATAAATTATAATTCACTTTCCAGATGAGTCAAAACTTTTATTATGGAAAGTTTTTTAACTCTCTTAATATTTCTCTTCCTTATAGCTTGCTTACCCTGATGTTAGTATAATCAATGATACTAGATTTCTTTGGTTACTATTTAAGCATATTTATTTTTCTATCCTTATACTTTTAACCTTTCTCTATGCTACTGATATAACTCCCGTTTTTCAATTTGAGAATCTTTATTCCGTAATTGTAGTATTTGGTCCACTTATAAGTAATAATTGCTGTTTTATGTCTTCGTCTCATTCATTACCTTATTTTTGGATCAGTATATATTAGTTTATTTTATTCCATGGTTAAACAAAGATTATACATGCATTCCTCCCTCAACCAAGTTTAAATTATCTGGTAAACTAATTGCATTCATAAGTAATCCAGACAGCTTTTACTTTTTCCATAGCTAAGAGCCCAAGATTTCATTGTAGTTTTGAAGGTCTGACTAAGCTAGTGAAAGAGGTATGGGTTAGCTGTTGACTGCACTGAGAAGCCCAAATAGAAGCACTTCATATGCAGTGGAGCGCTCTGACCTTAGAAATAATGGGCCTTCACATACTGGAGCCAGCAGAAAAGGCTTTAAAACAGTTCTTTAAATTTCAAGATATATTACACAGAATTTCAAGATATTTAAGACACAATTCAAAAGTTTCAAGATCAAGTAACTACAAAAGTGACCTTCATTATAGTTGTTAATGGTGAAAAATACAAAAATTAAATAAATAATTGGTTAATAGCAGATTACACTCAGAGATAGAATTAGTGGACTGAAAATAACAAAAAAAGAAATCCAGAATGAAACTTGGAGAGACGAAGGATAAGAAGGTGTTAAGGGCATAGAAATGTAGTGAGGAAACTAAACATACATTCAGTGAGCCCCTAAAATGAGTATTGGATAGAAGCAGCTATGCAAAATGTCTGCAAGTTCTCAAAACCAATGGAAAATATGAAGAATATTAAGATAGGTCATGAGACTAAGACCATAGCAAAAATTATAACCACCATAGTAAAGTTCCCTGATGGTCAGACTCAGAAAACTTGGGAAAGAGAAGATGCACAATAAATGTCATGACTTCGATCTTCATCCCAAGGAAATAGAGAGAGTGATACTGGGCAGCCGCTGCTTGGGAAAATGTCCATGTTTGCTCGCTCATTCGAGAGCAAAACTATCCCTCAGGGCCTGTCATGTAGCTAGAGACAAAGGAAGATCTGACGTTGGCCCGCAGGTGTACTGCAGACTGCTTTTAAAATAGACTTATTTCATCAGTGGACAAGAGGTGACAGCTTTTTCTTTTTTCTTCAGTTTTCTTTTGGGAAGAATTTTATGTCATTTGAAAGATATTTTTAATGACTTAGTCTGATTCATGGGCTCAATTAATTTTCCTTTCTTTCATTCTTGTCCCTTTTTTAAAAACCCTGCTTGCCTTTTTATTTTTAGGGTGATTTTTTTCTCTTTTTCAAAGATCTGTGTGATACATTTTGAGGTGAAACTTAGCAGATTTTTTCTAATAAATTACAGCATTTAATTGACTGTTATCCACACTGACTCTCGAATATTTGCTAAAGACCAGTCCTTGAGGCTATGACATATGATAAATCTCAAATGACAGTGCCTCACTGTTCACTTAGCTTTTGTACTTCCATTTTTCAGAGGAAGAAACAGTACTACAAATTGTAGAGTAAATATGAACGGTACTGAATACAAATCTGTGACTGTTGGCAATATCAACTTTAAGGAGCAGATAATAAAGTTTATTTTCTATGTTTACTGTACAAATTCACCTGACAGCTGAGTAATCAACAGAAACACTAAGAGTAGGGAATAATATCTTGAAAGTGTGAATGAAGAAAAAAAAGTTGCTGATCTGAAATCCTATAGCCACTTATCATTTAGAATGAAGATAAAATAAACATTAGATATTTTCTTTAAATAATCATCTAACGCCAATGGTAAAACAAATTATGA
>PVLD010016519.1:18622-44857 GCA_004027595.1 Dinomys branickii | reverse complement strand
AAGACATCAACATAGGAGAACTTGCTAAACACAAACCTGAAATTGCTGAAATGATCACAATGGAAGTAAAGAAACAACTTCATCAGGGCATAGAAAACATCAAATCAGAAATAATCTCTCAGGCAAAAAATAAAATGACAATAATAATGAAAGAATTGCTCAGCACATCTAAAGAAGAAATATATAAAAAAATAGATGAGCATAGGCAACTCATGGAAATGTTAAGTGAACAATATAGGAATGAACTAGAATGTGTGAAACAGATTCAAAGAGACATCTAGGAAATCAAAACTTCCTTTGAAAGCTTGCAAAACCGCTTGGATGAAGCTGAAGATAGAATTTCAGAATTTTTTCTTTTAAAAATAAATGAAGAAAACATATTAACAAGCAGACATCCATTTACAAAATAGCTTAAGAACAATACAAACAATACAGAGTTACAGACAAAGTGGTAGGAAATTAACAATGGTTGCTGTATTACATATTGGTATCTTCAAAATAGTTTCTCAGGAAAACAAATAGAGACATGCAATAATGATCAAACAAGTAATCATTAACTGTTTCTTTCAGTAAAGCAATAGAAAACAGTAGTATAACTGTTAGAATTTCAGATTTTGAAGACAGCATAGCAGCTAGTGATCGTGAAAGAAAGGATCTCTTAAAATCAACAAGGAATGAGGAAAAATCAATTCAATAGCTGCAAGACAAGGCAAAGAGAAATAATGTAAGACTAATGGGAGTCAATAAATCAGGAGGCAACACAATGACATAAAAAGAATATTTGTAGAAATAATAGCAGAAAATTTCCCAAGAATAGAAACAGGAACTGATATACAGTTAATGAGGCATTCAGAACTCCAAGTAGACATAACCAAAATAAAACTATGCCCAGACATATAATAATCAAGAGCCCAGATATTGAGCAAAATAACAGAATATTAAAAGCTCCTAGAGAAAAGAAACAGATCACCTACAAAGGAAAGCCCATCACAATCACTTCTCAAGTGAGTGTGCAGACTTGTCAACACAAACCATCCAATCAAGAAGAGTTTGGAATGAAGTATTACAGGTCCTGAGACAAAACAGCTTCCAACCAAGAATGATGTATCCTGCCAAGCTATCCTTCAAATTTAATGGAGAAATAAAATATTTCCACAACAAAGAGCAACTGAAGAACTTCATGAGTGCCAAACCATCCTTAAAGAGTACTAAAAGATATTCTAGACAGAAAAAAAGAGGACAATTTCAGGAACAATAATAGAAAGGAACCCTTAAGCTGAGCAAGCAATTAAATAGGTAGAAAAAAGTAGGAAACCAACAGCAAGTAAATAACATGACAATGATAAGCCACTACATATCAGTTATAACCAGTAATGTAAATGGCCTCAATTAACCAGTCAAAAGACACAGACTGGCAGAGTGGATTAATAAACAAAATCCAACAATATACTATATACAGGAAAGACATTTTACTCAAAAGGAAATCCATAGCCTGAAAGTCAAAGGATGGAAAACAATTCTCCATGCAATAGGAACCCAGAAAAAAGCAGATATAGCTATTATGTTTGCAGACAATGTAAACTTCAAACTGAGAACAATCAAAAGAGATAAAGAAGGTCCCTACATACTTCTTAGGGGAATACTGTAAGAGGAAGAGATAACAATCCTAAACATGTATGCATCAAATATTGGAGCACTGAACTACATGACAAATCTTAACAGACATGAAAAACCACAAAATTAATAACACTATGGTAATAGGGGACCTAAACACCCCTTTGACACAAAGAGATAGGTCAACTAGACAAAAAAATCAGCAAAGAAAAACTGATCTGAACCAAATCTGCGAACAAATGGACTTAGCAGATGTATACAGAGTGTTCCACCCCACAACATCAGAATACATATTTTTCTCAGCTGCACATGGGACTTTCTCTAAAACAGACCACATTCTAGCCCATAGAGCATACCTACTTAAATGCAAAAGGATTGAAATTGTCCCATGCATATTATCTGACCATAGTGTGATGAAATTGGAAATTAATGACAAAAGGAATTCCAAAAACTCCATAAACACTTGGAAATTAAATAACAACTTCCTGAACAACCAATGGGTCACAGAAAAATTAAAGAAGAAATTTAAAAATACCTACAAACAAACAAAAATGTATATACAACTTACTGGAATCTGTGGGATGCAATGAAATCTGTCCTCAAAGGGAAATTTATAGTAGTGAACTCACACATAAGGAAAACAGAAAGAGACAAATAGCCTAATGCTGCACCTCAAACTTTTAGAAAAAGAACAAGTCAAGCCCAAGCCCAAAGAAGGGAAAAGATTATAAAGATCAGGGAAGAAATTAATGCTGAGGTAAAGAAAACACTACAAAAAAATAAATGAATCAAAGAGTTTGTTCTTTGAAAGAATAAATAAAATTGATAAACCCCTAGGTAACCTTATCAAAAAAAGAAAGGAAAAAATTAAAATTCATGCAATAAGGAACAAAAAGGATGAAATCACTACAGATCTTACAGAAATTCACAACATCATTAAAACCTACTTTGAAAATCTTTACTCCGATAGGATGAAAAACTCAAAAGAAATGGACAGATTTCTAGATATATACAAATTACCAGAGTTGAATCACAAAAATATAAAAATCCTGAAAAACCCAATATCAATTAATGAGCTTGAAAATGTGATTTAAAAATAGCAACAAAGAAAAGCCCAGGTCCTGATGGATTCACAGCAGAATTTTACAAGAAATTCAGAGAAGACTTAATACAAACACTCCTCAAACTCTTCAATTAAATTGAAAAGGAAGCAATTTTTCCCAACTCATTTCTGGAGGCAAGTATTATACCAATATCAAAACCAGAGAAAGGCTCAGCCAAAAAAGAGAACTACAGACTAATCTCCCTAATGAACATAGATGCAAGGATGCTCAATAAAATACTAACAAATAGAATGCATCAAATCATCAAGAAAATCATACACCATGACCAAGTCAGATTCATTCCAGGGATGGTTCAATATTTGCAAATCAATAAATGCTATACACCATATCAATAGAGCCAAAGACCAAAACCACATGAACATCTCAATAGATGCAGAAAAAGCTTTTGACAAAGTCCAACATGCATTCATGATAAAAACTCTACAGAAAATAGGAATAGATGGTCTTTACTCCAATCTGATCAAAGCCATCTATGACAAACCAACAGCCAACATCATACTAAATGGACAAAAACTGAAAGCTTTTACTTTAAAATCAGGAACAAAACAAAGATGTCCAGTGTCACTACTCCTATTCAACATAGTTCTGGAAGCATTAGCCGAAGCAATTAGAAAAGAGAGAGTAATAAAAGGAATAAGGATAGGAAAGGAAGAAGGGAAAGTATCACTCTTTGCAGCTGACATAATACTCTATGTGGAAGACCCCAAAAACTCCACAAGAAGACTTATTGAATTAATCACCACATTCAGCAGTGTAGCTGCATACAAAGTCAACACTCAAAAATTGATAGCATTCCTATACACAAACAACAAACCTACTGAGAGAGAAATTAAGGAAATCATACCTTTCACAATAGCATCCAAAAAATTGAAATATTTAGGAATCAATCTAACAAAAGAAGTAAAGATCTATTCAATGAAAACTACAGTACTCTGAAAAAAGAAATTGAAGAGGAGTTCAGTAAATGGAAAAATATTCCTTGCTCATGGATAGGATGAACCAACATTGTGAACATGGCCATACTACCAAAACTGTTGTACAGATTCAATGCAATTCCCATTAAACTACCATTAGCATACCTCACAGATCTAGAGAAAACATGCCTTAAATTCATCTGGAACCAGAAGAGACCCAAATAGCAAAAGCAATCCTGGGCAACAAAGACAAGTCAGGTGGAATCACAATCGCTGACCTGAAATTATGCTACAAAGCTACTGTAATAAAACCAACCTGGTACTGGCTAAAAAACAGACCTCAGGATCAATAGAAGAGACTGGAAGATGCAGACACAACCACAAACACACTCAGCCACCTAATCTTTGACAAAGGGGCCAAACAAGCTCACTGGAAGAAAGATAGCCTCTTTAATAAATGGTGCTGGAAAAATTGGCTTGCCACTTGCCAATGACTGAAAATAGATCCAAGTCTATCACCACGCACCAAACTCAAGTGAAAATGGATCACATGTCTCAGTATTAAAACAGAAACACTAAATCTATTGGAAGAGAAAGTAAGTAAAAACTCAAAGACATAGGGGTAAGGAAGAGAGTTCATGAACAAAAAACAAACTGCACAGGAAAAACTTCAAAGAGTCAACAACTGGGATCTCATGCTATTGAAAAGTTTCTGCACATCTAGAGAAATTACCAACAGAGTAAAAAGAAAACCTACAAATTGGGAAACATTTTAGCTGATTGTCCCTCGGACAAAGGTCTTCTATCTAGAACATATAAATAATTTTAAAATATCAGCCCCCACAAATTTAAAGACCCTATCCAGAAATGGGCATCTAAGATGAAAACATACTTCTCAGATAAAGAAATATAAATGGAAAATAAATAAATTAGAAAACGTTCAACATTGTTAGTCATTCGAGAAATGCAAATTAAAACAACACTGAGATTTCATTTCACCCCAGTAAGAATGGCTATCATTAAGAAAACAACCAATAACAAATGCTTGAGAGGCTGTGGAGAAACAGGAACTCTTCTCCACTGCTGGTGGGAATGCAGACTGGTGAAACCACTGTGGAAATCAGTTTGGAGATTCCTCAGCAAACTAGCTCTAGAGGCCCCATTTAATCCAGCTATTTTCCTTCTGGGTATTTTCCCAGGACTGAAAACATCATATCACAGTGATATATGTGCACCCATGTTTATAGCAGTGTAATTTGTCATACCTAATTGTAGAAGCAACCCAAATGTCTATCCACTGAGGAATGGATAAAAAAATTGTGGTATTTTTATATAATTGAATATTATTCAGCTTTCAAGAAAAATAAATTCGAGGATTTTACAGGTAAATGGTCACTAGAGACCATACTTGTAAGTGAAATAAATCAGCCCTCCATGTGCAAGCAACATATTGTCTTACTAGTATAAGAACCTAAAAGTGTCAGTAAAAATTAAGAGATATGATAGACATTGTGAAATGAAAAGAAACTGCTCAAAAGTAAAGAGCAACTGGGATGTGGGAAAAGAGAAAAGAAAGAAGAGGAAATTATGTACATGTGTATATACAGGATAGCTAACATAGTTGTACTACTGACTTGTATCACTTTACTGAAAGAATCAGTTAATGATTAATTATTTAATCAATTTTGCACATCTTTATTTGTTTTCCTGAGAAACTACTTTGAAGATATCAATATGTAATACAACAACTATTGTTAATTTCCTACCACTTTGTCTGTAATTCAGTATTGCTTGTATTGTTCTTATGCTATTTTGTAAATGCTGTTAATATGCTTTCCTTCTTTTACTTTTTAAAATAATTTTTAAAAAGATATACCATGTACAGATACAAATTCTGTATAATGAATGTGGTCATTATGTGTACCTAAATTCTACCAATAAACAAATAAAAATAAATAAATAAAAGTGTCAGGAGACAACATGACGAGGCTCCTACAGGCCAAAGACGGCACAATTCAAACATCAGTAGACAATTTGTGTGACAGATTGAATCTCTGAGTTTCTGACACTAAAAATCCTTCCTTTAACACTTTTGGAAGATGTTAGTAAAGCAATTCACTATTTTGCAAATAGGTGAATAAAGAAAAGAATCCTGTATGAGCCATGTCTCAAGGAGTCAATGAAAGTTTATTTTTGTGAAGTTAGCTGGGGGGGGGCAGTACATGAGGATCAAACCTCACGCACGCCAGACAAGTATTGTACCACTAAATTACATTTCAGACCCTAAAAAATCCTGAATAGACTATAGCTTAGGATAACCATAGTTGACAGAGGTTGATTTGAACAAATGTGTTCAATTTAATTTATGTAGAAGGAATGGCAAGATTAAGAATTCTGATTTAGTAATGGTAGTAAATTGATGGATATAAATTAATAGTTGAGCCTGATATGGTGGCACATGCCTGTAATCCCAGAACTCAGTAGGCTGAGGCAGGATTCACATGAGTTCAAGGAGAGCCTGGGTTACATAGTGAGTTTAAGGCTAGCCTGAACTACATAATGACACCCTGTCTCAAAGCAAACAAACAAAGTCAGCAGCCAAGTGTGGTAGTGTATACCTGTAATCCCACTACTCTGTTAAACTGAGGCAGGGGATTACCAAGTTTGAGCACAGCTTGGACCAGTGATTTAAGGAGACCCTATTTCCAAATAAAAAGTTTTAAAAGCACTGGAGATATGTCAGTGCAAAAGCTCTGAGTTCAATCATCAGTACTATAAAAATCCATCCATCCATCCATCAATCAATCAATCAATCAATCAAGCATCAGCAGTCCTGGTTGTCAGTTGTTTTTGTAAATAAAATTTTATTGGAATATAGTCCTGCTCATTCACCAATGTATTATCTATGGCTGCTTTAACATTAGAAGAATAAAGCTGAGTGGATAGTTGTACAAAGAATATATTGTTTGCAAGCCTAAAATATTTGCTATCTGAACCATTAAGAAAACATGTTGGCCCTCAACTGAGACCATGAGCACCAATGGCTGTAATACTATAAAACAAGATACAAACACAGTCTGTATCTGAGCAAATCTCTAGATCTGGTTACCAGTCTCTAGGAAGCACAGGACAGAAAAATGATTCATTTAAATGAAAAATGATACATTTAAATTAAAAATGATAGATTTAAATGAAACAATAAGCAAAATATATTGTAAGAAATTTTAAAGCAAAGGACTTCGGGTTTTTAACAAATAAACTAAAACAGGAAACAATAAGGAAAGAGGTCCTGCAGACTATCAACCAACTGTGGATCTTAGATTCTAGATCAAAGAAACTGTTGGAGGATGTAGGTGGAGTGGGGTAGGGAGGAAAAAAGGGAGAGAAAATTAGGGACGAAGCTAGGGAGAAAAGAAGAAAGAAAAATCAGATGAGAGAAAATTTAGACAAAGGTCAAATATGTATTAAGAATTTGTAGTTAATTTACATGTGATAAACCAGGTGTGGTGGTACAGTCTTGTAATCCCAGCACTTGGAAGGCTGAGGCACGAGGACTGCTGTGAGTTCAGGGCCAACCTGGACTACACAGTGAATTCAAGGCCAGACTGAACTGCATAGTGAGACCTTAGGGTGTACTTTCAAATGATACATATTCCCTAACCTCAGTCTAGCTCAGCTTCCTGAGGGGACCATGGCCTAAAGTCCATAACCCATCCCTTTCTATCTGTAGCTCAAAGACTCATTCCAACAATGATTGGCAGTAACTGATTAGATTGGATGAATCTTTCAGGTATTTTGAGGCCAAGAAAAAAAAAGGTGAATATAATTTGGAAGAGAGAAATCTAGTGGGGTTAGTAGTTTAAGCAAAGTAACATATTCAAAATGAGAAAATTCCACAGACAAAGTGAGAATCTAGGTGGAGGGGAAGAGATAAAGAGACTCTTACAATAGTCATCCTTTTTGCTGGGAGAGTTTTCTTTCATGCCTTGTCATCATTACTGGATTTAGTGAAACCTTTGTGTGGTGTGTGTGTGTGTGTGTGTGTGTGTGTGTGTGTCTGTGTGGGCATGCGTGTGTACACGTGCACGCATTTGTATCTGTATTTTTAGCTTTATGCTTTTTGAAGTACACTAAGTGGAAAGAACACCTTCAATTTTCTCTCTTAGTGTAAATGGGTACTGACAAGAAGGAAAGGTGTACTTTCTTGCTGGGAAAGGTAGAGTCTGAGAGACACTTAGATATCACAAGCTAAAATGCAGAGATGGAAATGTCAAAATTTTGCACCTCTTTCACTTTTTTAGGGACTAAGTAAAAGTAAAAGGCTAGGCCAGGACTCTACTTCCTGTAACAGAATGTATAAGGGGTCCTAAATAATTTACTAGGAAGAGCATGGGTCTAGTAACTCACCCAAAGGGGGATGCAGCATGCCTCCGTTCTTCTCACAGTTCCCAACAGGCTGGATTTCAGCTGAGTCAACCAGCCGCCAGAAATCATTTTTGTTGTCACTGCCATCAAGGCGCAGGCGGAGGCGGGCACCCGTCAATCCAACTACTGTGGCAATACAAGTGGATGTGGTGTTCCTGGGGTCTTGTGCTTCCAATTTCATGCTGATCTTGAATTCATTGCTTGGAGGTATATAGGACTGCGAAGAACAAGCCATAGGGATTAGGCAGAACAACAATCTAGTAAACTGCATTTTCAATAAGAATGTTAATAGAAAAGAAAAACACACAACAGAAAATGTGTGCTGTGGACTCAGACTGGTTACACTTGGACCAGGGATAACCAGTTTGAATTATGCCCTAATATTTAGGAAAGATTTCATACTAAAGAAACAGTATAAGGTAAGATGAAGGGAAAATTTGCTTTCCTCTGAAGCACCAAATACTACAGTATCTCATACAGTACTTGCTTTAATGCTTTCTCATTCTATCTTCTCCAACTTCTTATCCCTCCAGGTATAATATTTTCTTTTCAGAATCTCTACATTCTATGCAGCTACCATATCCTTGGACATGGTGATCTGCATATCTATCACAGACTACATACTACTGGGAGTTGACCTTTTAATGTGACGTTAACTTTTAAATCAACTCATATAATTGATATAAAATAAACTATATACACATTGGCAAGTCTTGACATACATATTCAGTTGTGAAAGTATCACCAGGATCAAGATAACGAGTGTGACCATCACCATAAATTCGTGAATGTTCCTTTATAATCCTTTTTTCTGGCCCCTTCCAGACCCCTATGCCCAGGCAACCACTTATGTACTTTCTACATTGTAGACTGGTTTTCATCTTCTAGTCTTATATATAATCATAGATGATGTACTTTTTTCTTTATACTGTTCACTCAGCGTAACTATTCTGATAAATCACCTACATTGTTGAATGTATCAATATGGGTTGAGTATTTCTAATCCAAAATGTGAAGTTCAAAATGCTCCCAAATCTGAAACCTTTTGAGCACTGATGTTAATACCACAGGTAGAATATTCCATACCTGGGCCCATGTGATGAGTTGTAGTCAAAACACAGGCATACTAAGAATGTGTAAAATTATCATCAGGTTATGTGTATGAAGTGTATTTAAAATTCATGAATTTTATGTTTAGACTTGGGTCGTATCTGTAAGGTATTTTATTATATATACGCAAATACTCTAAAATCTGAAAAAAATGTGAAATCCAAAACACTATACTTCTGGTCTTTAAAAGTCTGGATAAGAGATATTCAACCTGTAATTCATTTCTTTTTGTTGCTGAGTAGTACGTAAGTTAATGCTCATCTGGTGTTTTCTACTTTTTCACAAGTAAAATTGCTATGAATGTTCCTGTGTAAATTTTCACAAAGAAATATACAAATTGTCTATCAGTGTCTGGAGAGGATTAATTCCAAGATGCCCCTCAAGTACCCAAATCCATGGATGCTCAAGTCCCTTATATAAAATGGCATAGCATTTGCATATAACCTATACACATCTTCCTGTATCATCTAAACACATCTTCCTTAATCATCTCTGGATTACTTATATCTAATACAATATAAATGCTATGTAAATAGTTGTTATACTGTGTTGTTTAGGGAATAATGACAAGAAAAAACCTATATATGCTTAGTACAGGCATAAATTTCCCCCAAATATTTTTGATCTGCAATCACTCAAATTCACAAATGTGAAATCCACACATAAAAGGCCAGCTGACTTTTTTTTCTCTTCCATAAATACCTAAGATTGGAATGGCTGAATCATATGGTAGGTATATATTTAACTAATGTGTCCTTGGACTCTCATTTCTTTAAGTTAGGGAATCTTCTGGATCAGCCTATATTTCCGTTCCATGAATGATGATCTGAAAACTCTCCAGGCAGGAAGCTGGAAAATCACATAGGGCTCAATTTATTAGTTTCCATCTCAGAGATCATTGCTTGGTCATTGGTGATTTGAAAACTATTGTTTATTATATTTTGACTTTTAAAAACATTTTAGATGAAAATAGGAATTCAGTCCCTGTTATTTGAAGCAAACAGATGTTCTGAATTTGTATTCTTACCTAGAAAATGGAACTCAAAATGAAATGTTGATATAGGTTATAATCATTGAGTAATAAA
Source organism: Dinomys branickii (assembly GCA_004027595.1). NCBI lineage: Eukaryota > Metazoa > Chordata > Mammalia > Rodentia > Dinomyidae > Dinomys > Dinomys branickii. The sequence goes on along the minus strand of PVLD010016519.1, from coordinate 34,585 downwards.
GGAAGAGAAATGTAAATAATTTCCCGACGTTTAGCTCTACTTAGCAGTACATTTATTTGCTTATAAGCCTTGTCAGTTACTGACACAATCAAAGTCACTTATAAATTGTCTGGAACATTTAATTCTATGTGGGAAGCTCTGGATGACCTCTGATGAACTCCTAAAACTTTTCCCAATGGGATTCGGTGTCATAAGTCTCAGAGAAAAGTAAGATTGTGGCAGGGTGCCAAATTTTTCTGCTGAGTTTCTATTCTTCCCATCCAAGTTTGTTCTGAGGTTCTCAGGTAAGAGCCAAAGGGCTCCCACCTCATATACTGATTAAGAACCAAAAAAAAAAAAAAAAAAAAAAGAATCCCAACCAAAAACCCCAACAACAACAAAAGAAACATACTTGTCTCCCATATACTAATGAGGTTGAGAATCATTTACCTGCTTGAAGCAATGGACAGGTGCTGGGACTGAACATGTTTCTTTTAGGTATTTGTCCCAGGTAAAATGACCTGTAAAGGAAATAGAAATCTCTATCACAGTCAACTTTCTAAAAATAATACTTTTGGGATATAATGTACTCTAAGCATTAAGCCACTTGCACACAGGTTTTAAGCATAAGAAAACATCTTTTTTCCCTCTTTGTGCCCAAAGGAGTATTAGGGGGAAGGATTAGGTGACCTGAGCGGCTCCTCTAATGTTTTAAAATCACAGTCTCAAGATAACCTAAGACAGTGGTGGCGAACCTACAGCACATGTGCCACAGCGGGCTGTTTGTATTACTGAAGGCTCTACAAGGTTCACCATTACTGACCTAAGGCGTCGTGGGTTTTCTTTTTTTTTTTTTTTTTGGCTCAGTTTTTTGAGACAAGGTCTTGCTGTGCAGTTCAGGCTGGACTTGAACTCACTATGTAGCCCAGGCTGGCCTCAAACTCACCACAATCTTCCTGCCTCAGCCTCCCAAGTGCTGGGACTCTAGGTGTGTGTCAACATGCCCAGCTTGACCCAAGGTGTTTTTCATGTTAGTCCCTAAAGTGATGCAAAATGCGAGAGAAAGATACGTAGTATCTCCAGGAAATGGCCAGGAAGCTTACAGTAAAAAGATCAGAAGAGGCAAAAGGTAAGTGGGCAGGTCCCTTTTGAATAACCTGTCTCCTAAAGAGGCCCCTATTGCTGTCTAGTGACAGCTTTTAACACTCAGTGTAGTTAGATTCCACCTCCTCACCTTAGGAAGAAAGAAAGGTTACCTGGAAATATAAGGGGAAAAGATTTGAGGGGAGGGGAAACCAGATGAGTGAGATTACACTTGAGTTCTCTCTTAAAACTGGCTTTCTTTTAACTATCCCAATCCTATTCCCCTCCCAGCCATAGCTTCACTACTTTGATGTAAAAAAGGACAAAGATCTGGTAATCTAGAGAAAAGTAGGACATGGGAAGCATTTATGACAGTAAAAAGAACAAGTTAAGCAGTCTACAAAATCTTTTAGCCTCTTGATTTAAAGAACACTGCTAGAAAAATAATCTTTAAGATGACATTTATGCTGTAGCCAGGAAAACATGTTAAGATACTGGCTGTTAAATATAAATTTCAGTGGACCACAAAAGATTACCAAATTCCTTATTAAAAAATTAATTACAAATTTCCTCCTAATACCCACCTAGAGGTGACCCCATGATGGAGCAGGGAAGGTCCCAGAGACTCTCACAAGCTAAAACACTGTAGCAAACCAGCATTTCTTGAAGTTTCCTTGGTAGTGGAGCAGCACAGGGCCCCTTTGGGCCATGCAAAAAGCACTAGATGCTGGGAATAAAAATGAGTCATTGAATGATGAAATCTAAATCACTTAAAAGATGATGCCAAGACTTTATACTCTACTAGCTTTATAGCTTCTGTTTTAAAACTGGTCCCTTTCCCACCATCCTTAGCTAAGCCAAATAGACTTGGCTACATATCAAAGTTCTGAAACATTTCACAAACTAGCCAATGATTAATCATCATGACCAGACAGTCCATGGTCCAAATGAGATAAATATTTCCTGGAGTCAAGATTTAAAGAGGTTATCAAAATTTAATAAAAAATTTGCTCTTAGCTGAGAGGACTGATATTAAGGGTTGAAAATATTTCATTATTATTTGCTGTTAGAAGAACACAAATTATTATTCCATCTTTATAAATGAAAGATTAAATAAAAGAGTAAGACTTAGATTTTATTGAACTGAGACTTTTAAACTCTAGCATCTAGAGCAGCACGTCCAATAGAACTTTCTGTGCTAAATCAAATGTTCTGTATCTGTGTTATCCAATAAAACAGCCACTAGCCATATGTAACTACCAAACATCTGAAATATGGCTAGTGTAAGAAATTAAATTTTAAATTTCATTATATTTGAAATAATTTAAGTAGCTATGTATGACTAAAAGCTAATATTTTAGGCAGCACAGGTCTACAGGTCTGGTCAGCCCTGGATAATTGCTAGTACTAGCTTGAGTTCTGACCAAAAGCACACAAGAGATTTTGGTTTTGAGAATCACAGCAGCATCACGGATACCACAGTAACTAATGAGTATTAATTACAGTTCTCTATTATACATATAATCAGGGTAATCAATTCTTGTGCTGTAAAGTACACAGATAAGACACATTGATCCTTGTGCCACTTAGGTAACCCCCTATTACAAACTCAACGAAAAAGAATCATTGTTAAAAGTAGTCCACCCACTGTGATGGCTGACAGGCTTGAACCATATCTAGATTAGTATTTTTTTATACTTGATCATTTGGGCCATCTAAGGCCTAATCTTTTTATATTAGGTAAATGGCAAAAATAAAGTACATTTTATTGACTTAATAAGGACAGTCAAATGACTAATATCATGCTCATCAAGAAGTCAGACATTACAGGTCTTCTATACCTGCAAGTACTAAAATAACCACAAAAGAAGTTACAGGCAAAGCAAAGTATAGATTAGGAATTGGCAAGGGGAGAAGGTGAGGGGAAAGAGAAGTATGAAGATTTAAGATATTCCATGTACAGGTACCAGATATTCACAATGAATGTAAACACTATATGCCATAAACATGAGCTAAGCACAATAAAGTAAGAATGAAAATGGGGAAAAGGGATTTAGAGACAGAGGAACAGGAAGAGAGAGTGGGAAGGGGAAGATTAAAAAGAAACAAGCAATGTTATATACATATATCTTACTTCCCAGGCTGAAGTAAACTTCATGTACTGCAAATACATAGTAATAAAGTAAAAGCTTTTTTAGTGGAAAAAAACCCTAGCAAATTAATGTAGTAAAAAATTTATGCTTTGTATGCCATACAGTCTATGTCACAGTGACTAATTTCTGCCTTCAGAGTATGATGGCTGCTATAAACAATATGTAATTGAATGGGCATGGTTGTGTTTATTAAAAGTTTACTTACAAAAACAAGCAGAAGGCTGGACTTGGTCTTCAAACAGTCATTTGCCAATCTACTGTATAAATCATTGATTCTCAAATCATACTCATAGTTTTCCTCACTTCTTTAAACAAAGTTCAGGGCCTTACTTTTTTAAGTTCACATTCAGTGCCTCCAAGTGTGGCAGAGGATATATATTTTTGAAGATCCCTTTGGTAATTCTGCTTAAATTTGAGTCAGGGAACTACTAGTGAGGTTGAAAACAATGTGGTATTTGGAAGCTAGATGTTGGTTAAATTTTTGTTTCTATATCAAACTATTTTGAGCAAAATTACTTAATGCTTTCAAGCCTTAGTTTACTCATCTGAAAAATGGAGATATCTGTTTCATACAATTGTATATAATCCTTCATTCAATAAATATTTATATTCCTTCCAAGTGGAAAGAACTGTGTTAAATGTTAGAACAAGATAGATATAGTTCTTAAATTCACAGTTTTCAGTCTAGACATAAGCAAGATTATTAGATAAATATTAACATAAATAATCTGTTACAATTTTATAAATTAGGATAATGAGGTAGTAAGATGCCTTGAGAATGCAGTACAGAGAAATTATTCCACAGGGATTACTGCCAAGATTAATATTATTAACTAACAGTATAATTTATCATTTAAACCACATATACTTTGAATGTTTTCATTTATTTAAAAATAATTTAAAACATGCAAACTATAATTTGTATGTTGTCATTTATTTATTCAACAGATGTTTAATGAGCATCCTCTATGTGCTAAGCAATAAAACAAGGGATTCCTGCCCTCATGGCACTGATTTCTGGCATAGGATGAGATACAACACATAAACAAACAAATAAGGCAATAAAAATTTGAAGTGAATAAAAGGAGGTGCTGTGATAGAGATTGGAAGCTGTCTTACTGAAGTTATAGACAAAATGTTTGAGACTTTGCAGATGAGAAAAAGCCAGTCATCTCATTTATATTACTAAATCATGCTTATGAAAATGTTTTATAAATTTATAAGCACATTTATTATTGGGAAAATAAGGCTCTTACTATAAAGGTTCAACTATCTTTGTACTATTAAAAGATCCACAAAATGTAAAACATGTCATCTAGTTGAATGCATGAATTCTCTTTCTCATTATTTAGCCATTCGCAAATATTTGTTGAGCATCTACTGTATACCAAGCCTAGTTTTTAGCCCTGAGGATATATAGCAAATAACAATAAAGACAAAGTTTCTGGTTGCATGGAGCTTATATTCTGATGGGGAAGATAGATGCTACATAACTAAACATATGTTTATTGGTTACTATTTTTGGCTATATTCCTCTTTAAGAACACTTCATACAATTTATGATGTGTAGAACTCAAATTCCCAAAAGCAATACAGATAATCAATCTGTAGGTTACTCAGAAGTTCTACTGCAAGAATGGGCTAATAGCACTGGCCATTGATCATATGTATCATAATTTATACAGTATAACAACCATATGGCCATTGAAGTGTTTTGTCATTTTTTATGAGTATCTTTATACATGCATTTTTGAATATTTTAAAGATCATCTCCTTGGGGCAAATTCCACAGAATGTGATTAATAAACAAAGAGTATGCCTACTTTAGATTTTGATATAATATACATTGCTGACATATCCTCTAGGAAGAGTATACCAACTTGTATTTCCATCAAAAGTACATGAGGGTGTTTTCATGCCTTTGCAAAACTGCGTTTTAAAATCTCTTTAATTTTGGTAACTGATCTGAAGTATCATTTTGATCTTTACTACAGTTCTAATGAAATTAAAGATCTTTTGAGGGGGGCTGGGGATATAGCTCAGTGGAATAAGCGCTTTCCTAGCAAGCGCAGGGTCCTGAGTTCGATCCCCAGTACCGCAAAAAAATAAAAAAAATAAAGATCTTTTGAGGCTTATCGGGCAGTTTATTTTTGTGCTGAGGTACTTTTTATTTTCTCACAGAGTTTAAAAGGTTTTTATAAATTAAGAATATTAGTCCCCTGTGTGTCAGATATGGTGAAGGTATCTCAGTCTGTCATGGTTTCTTTGGCTTACACATCATGCTTTCTTCATTTCAATATTATAAAAAATGAACTCATACTTTCTTCTAAGGCTTCTCTGGTTTCTCTCTTAAAATATTTAAATATTAAATAATAATAATAATAAATATTTAAATATTTCATCTACCTGAAATTTATTTATTTTCTGAAATAAATCAGGCACAGATCTAGCTTTCCCTTTACATCTTTATTCAATAAATATGCTTAAAGCCCTTCTACTGAACAGGGCATCTTCTCCTCACTGAACTGAAGTATTATTTTGATCTTATATTAATTCTTATACATTCTGAGATCTATTTTTGGACTCTTCTCTGTTCCTCTCATTAGTCTGTCTATTCCTGAACTGAAAGCATTCTATTTCACATAATTTCATAATTTAAAAATCTGCTAGAGCAAGTCCTTTCCATAAATCCTACCTTCAATACTATGCTTTCTTGATACTTTTCAGATTATTATTAAATTGTGGCATACCCAATATTAATGAAAACAATCATTCTAACATGATTTGGCTAAGGCTAAATTATAGGATACACAACAGTTCATTCTCAAAACACTGTCCATAATCCTTTAAAATCATAGCTTGCTTTTTCTTAATGACTCATCTAAAAATAAAACATCAAGACAAAATAAAATTTCTAAAAACAAATAACTGGAACCAAATTATATCATTAGTGTCCTTTTAAATAAAGTATTTCAGTTCACGAACTTAATTCTTTGCATGATTCTGGTCCAAACCAAATTGGACAAGAATGGAATCAAATTTCCCCTAAAACACTGAACCTAACAACTGAACTTGATTTGGTTCTCATCCCATTTGGTCTGCAACCAGAAAGAGGGAAAGAATCAAGTTTGTGAACCGAGGTACACTGTATACCATGAGGTAACCTTCCAACTAGAAGTGAAGAGCTCATCAAATGCTTTGGCTAAAAAGGGAGCTAGTTTAGCACCTGGTATGTGTACAATAATTTCATTAGTGTACATCTCTTCCATCTGGAGTTTGGTTTTAAAAAATATATGCACAGAAGAGTACAAGTGACTTAGCATGTTCAGTCTGTCAGCAAATGCTTCCAGGTTGGAGTAGAAGGTTGGGATAACCAGTTTCCTCTATGATATTGCTTAGTAACATTTCATTTATGGTTTTCTCTTTGAAAAAGATGAAAAGGTCACTTGAGATATTTTTATTTATTAAACAAAAGCATGTTAGAGGAAATTTAGTGTTTTATCAAGCAACTGAAAGGAGAGGATTGAACAAGGAGAAAAAAATCAGAGGCCTTCTCAAAGGTCGAGACAGTTATTTTGAAATGTGAACAATCCAGACTTGGGAGGCTTCACAGAAACAGAATCAGAATACTTAAGCTAGAAATACTCTTAAGGGTTTTCTAAAATAAACTTTTGGTTTTCTTGGCCTCATATCTTTGCCCATGTCACTTCTACCCATAACTTGGAACTCAGCAAAAATGTCTCATAACCTTATGACTTTTTTGTATCCCAAGAACATACCCTACCATTTATGTATCGCCTATAATATACAAAAGGCATATTTTGTTCATGCCTTTATTTTCATCCTCATCACATCATCACTGTAATTACTTACACAAACTCTTTATGGTTAGGGGCTATTTTTTACTCATTTTTAAATCTTCACTGTTTAACACAGTGCCTGCAACTTAACAGAGGCTCAGTAAAGGTTTCTGAGTAGCCAGGAGTGGTGATGCATACCTGCAATCCCATGGTAGGCGGAGTCAAAGGATCTCATGAGTTTAAAGCCAGCCTAGGCTACACAGTAAGTCTCAGGCCAGCCTGGACTATAGACAGAGACCCTATCTCCAAAAAAAAAGTTTTTGGAGTGAATGAAAAGAAGAAAAGCAGTAAACAGTAACAGTTTTACTCTTTCCTATACTAGTAATATCCACGTAGGATACTAAGTTTAGTATGGGAGCTATACTTCAAGAACTATAAGGGAAACAGTTTAAATGATCATCTTATAGTAAAGAGACTCAAAACTATGTCACCTGAGGACCAAATGAAGCAGTGGTTCATGCACTTTTAGGATGAATAAGAAAACAAAGACTCAGAGCCATTTTCTTATCCATCCAACAAATATTTACAGTATTTTCCTGGGTGCTAGAGATACAACTATGGTAAAAATATCGTCCTTGACCAAACAGAGCTTCAGTCTAGTGTGGGGTAGAAGGTACATGTAGTTCCTTGTAGTAAGGAGTATACTTGGAGAAGCAGAGTGCTTTAGGAGTACCTGAAGGGTTTGTGGAAGGCTTTCCAGAGGAAGTAACCTTTAGCCTCTAAGAAAAGGATAAAAAGGTAAGTAGGACTCAAAAAGAAAGGTCACATTTTTTGTTTATTTCACACAGAAAAAAAAGCATATTGTTGTGAGGAAAAAGTGGTTCTAAATCCTGGGTATTTTGGTGTGAGTGCTAGTTGGAATTTAAAAGACAAATAGCTTCCAAAAGAGGTTACAGATGGAGGCAATATGGAGGTATGAGAGCATATCATACACCAGGTTATACTATGTCATTGAGAAGTATAGAGAGGTTGGGGTAGTCATCCTGGCAACAGAGTGAAGAATGGACAAGATGGAAGTAAGGCAGGAGGCTGGAAGACTAGGAAGCTAGGCCAATAATTCTAGGCATGAGACAATGGTGACTTGAACTAGGAAAGCGTCAGAATGACAACAAGAGTAATCCTTCAAGCTATTTTTTTTTTTTTTTTTTTTTTTGGCGGTACCGGGGATCAAACTCAGGACCTTGCACTTGCCTGGCAAGCGCTTATTCCACTGAGCTATATCCCCAGCCCCATTAGAGCTATTTTCTAATAACCAGAGGCCAATGAGTAAAAACAGGATAAACATGTTCCATATGGTCCTGAAAGTTAAAATGCAGCTAATAAAATGAAACACATTTTGACCCAATTAAGTATCTATCCAATATGAAGCAATTTCTCTAAGGAGGTTGTACATCCTTAACAGCTTGAGGAGTTCAAAACAAGAAATTCAAAATGTTACATTTTGAAAAGCTGGACCAGGGAAGATTAAAGGTTTTTTTTTCTCAATGCTGAGTTTCACTAATCCATTGAATTTTATGTCAATTTGATATTTGGGTTGCTTTCTGTGCTCAAAGGAGAAAATAAAATATGCAGGGATAAGTTATATCAGAGGATATGCCTGTGCTACCAATTGTGTCATAAGAATAACTGAACTTTCAAATTTTAACATCACTTGCTAACATATACTTTATATAAATTGAGTATCCGTGTTTCACAACTCCATGTCAGCCAAAAGGTTTACAGCTGTGACTGAACTACAACTGTTATTATTCCACCAGCAACAAAAACAGCAGCAGTGATCACACTGAATACTTTCCATGTGCCTTCCTTATACTAGACTAGCTCAATTTTCCCATGTTTAAGTAGGTTTTATGCTTATTTTAAAGATGAGGAAATGAGTTCAGAAAGATTAAGTAATTTGTCTAAAATTATAAAACTAATGATTGGGGAATATGAATTTGACCAAATTCTTTTTTTTTTTTAATGTCCATGCATCTGCTGTTACTCTACATGATCAGAGAAACTTCTCTAGTAACATACTACAGAAATGATCCCTGAAAGTATAACAACTCCTATGTCAATACTTCTTCCGCTGTCATCTTATACTTGAGGAAAGTTTTAAGGAATAATAAAAATAACTACCATTTGTTTTACAAAGGCCAGGCATTTTTCCTACATTATTTCATTTCATTCCATTCATTTCTTCAGCTCATATTCCTAATGCTTCATTTCAAAGAATGTCAGAAGATTTTACTTAGAGTCAAGTCTCAGTATACAGTTGCTGAATATAATAGTCCTTCACAATTGAAAACTATTTGAGAGACTTGAAGGTGTTGTCGGATCTGTTAGCATATCTTCTTTACATCCCTAGGAAGTAGGTGGAATGCGGTTATCTCCATTTTATAAATCAAAAAAGTAAGACTCAGAGTCACAGAGTTACTAAGTGGCAAGAGTTGGTTCTCAATGAACCCAGGAGTTTTGACTCCTCTTGTGATGTTCTACACTTTATGTTGTCTCATGTACCAGTAGGCAATGCAAAGTACTATGTCACAGGAAGAAAAAGCGAGAGGGAGCAAATAGTGATAATAACAGCTGAACATACGAAACTGCAGTAATAAAATACGTCAAAGTACTGAACGAAAACCAATAAAGGTATAAGAACATCAACATTTATGAAGCATGTAGGAGTCTAAAGACTATAAGACATTAAAAATGATATTTATATAGAAATCCTGAAAGTTGACTGTGAAATATTAGTTTTATTCCTCAAATCTTAGTTCTGAAGTACATTAGCAGGGGTGAAAACCAAATGCAATATTACTCTGATTTGTTACTTGAGAATATTTTAATATTTCAGTTTTTATTTTGTTTGGAAATTGAGAAAAAAATTTTTTAGCTGTGAATAACTTTACTGTTCCTTTCAAGAACTTCCACAAACCTATATGAATCTGATCAGTTTTTAGTATACAAATATTGCATTATTTAAATCATGCACTCAAAACTTTTTTACCTTACTGTGTCCAGTAATTCCTAAGTATTAATAATATGAACCTTACCCAATCTGAACAAAACCCTCATACTGAAGAATCTCTAAAATCTAATAAATAGTTTGATACTGTCCTCACCATTAGAGACACTAGAAAACTTTTAAGTTTAATTTCAGTTAAATTTAATTCAGTTAAATTTATCTTATGAATAATATCTTCTAGGAAAATTTCACCAAACTCTTGATTTATATATTGAGACTCTGTTTTAGTTCTACATTCAGTGAATTAAGAGTTAGCTTCAGTTTGATTCATTTTCCTCTCTTGGCTTGTTGTGACTATTAATCCTGATGCAACAACTTTATTGGATTAAGAAACTCCTTGCAAATTAATACAGGATACTCCTAGGTATGTCCAGGTAGGGTAAGAGAGATGGCCTTGGACACTGTATATGATCCTTTACGTACTCCTCTCTGGAACAACTATTCCCCTGTTCTGCTTCCTGGCTGCCATAAACTAGGCAGCTCTGCTGTGCCATGCCTTTCCCCAGTTTCCGTCTTGAAGCCTGCCAATGATATATTGAATTTCCTGAAACCAAGAGTTAAATTAAACCTTTCCTCCTTTAAATTGTGGGAGTTGGGTATTGTTTCTCAGTGATGGGAAAGCTGACTGATATACTTGGTCTGTGGCTGTCTGATAAATAGGCTTGACAGGACAGCTAAGACTAATTACTGGGCTAATTAGGCAGACAAGCATAACTGGTTTATAAGCAGAGACACATGGAATTCTTTTCCTAGTAGATCAAAACCAGTTACAATGTAATCCCTGGTCTAGCAATTCCCCTTATTTAACAGAAATGAGAAAAATATCTTACCTAGCTCCAGGATGTCAGTAGTTTCTATTAAAGAAAAAAATGTTATGGTATATAGGTCATCATGACAACCATATCAAAATGACAGGTGAAATTCTAGGGTAAAACAGGGGTTTGAAATTTTGTGCAGTTCAATTATTTTATTTTAAAGCATACTGAGTTTCATTAGTAGTTGTAGAAATACACCACCCAATACTGCCTTCCTTTGGAGCCTAAACTAGTAAAACTACGGAAATCCAAGGAGACTAAGCAACTGTGCCTAAAGCTATAAAGCTAAATTGGTATTATTTATGCTCAGAATCTAGGTTTCCTGATTGTGAGCTCAAGAAAAAGTATACTGCATTTGACAGACATCTCTATAAATGACAATTTATTTTTGTTTTGATCAGTGAATTATTTGTAAAATCAGACCTTTAATAGCAAATGCTTTATGGGGAAAATGTCAAATAAAAATGTTTTCACATTAAATTGCTTTTTTCTTACCTTGATAATGAAGAGCACACTCTGATTGGGGACCATAGTTGTATTTCTTAATGTCATTCCAGTCTATTGCTACAGGAAGAGAAAAAATAGTTATTTGGAAAAAACCCACAAAATTCAATACTTTTCCAATTTCACAGTATGCATTAATATTTTTCATAAAATAGACTACTTCTGCGATTCTACTCTAGGGAAATAACCCAAATACAGAAAAGTTTTTGTTATGTATTTATTGAGTGATTGATTGATACAGGAACTCACTATATAGTTCAGGTTGGTCTGGAACTCACTATGAAGTGATCCTCCTGCCTCAGATTCCTGAATGCTGGGATTACAGGTGTGTGCCACCATGCTCAGCTTGAAAGCTTTTTTTTTTTTTTAAATTAATTAAGTTTATTGGCACATTTTAGGTATACACCATGATCACATATATTATAGGGAATTTGTATTGTACGTGATATAACTTGATTCTTTTTTCCCCTCCACTTCCCTCCCCTCCAATCAATCCCTCTTCCCCTTCCTATTTACAAAAGCTTTGTTTCCATTTTTTCCTTCTTTTCTCATTTTTTCTTGTCCCTACCTTTTCCTCTTCCCTCATCCTTAGTTCCCTTTTCTATTTGAATATTTTCTTCTTATTTCACAATATCAATTATACATTTTAGTTCTTATTTACACTTTCAGTTTCTCACACCAGAAAAACAATGCAGTATTTACACTGTATGTCCAGTTTATTTCACTTAAGGGTGTGGGCTCAAAGTGCATCCATTTACCTAGGAATGTCTCAAGCTTATCCTTCTTTATGGCAGAGTAGTACTCTATTGTATAAAAAAACACATCTTGGCTTCTGGGAAGATGGCAACCGGGTAGGCAACAGAGAGGGAACCTCCTGGAGGATTGCCACCCAGACAATGGAATATAGCAATATGAGAAGGACAGAAAGGAGAGAGGTGTGCACCCTGAACCCAGGAAGGATCTGAAATGGGAACTGAAGCCCTTGGAAAGACTAAGCAAAACCTCTTCTGGAGGAAAGGATCAGAGGGCCGCCATGGCGCAGTCGGAGGGAGAGGAGACGGAGAAGGAGGAAGCCACCGCTCCAAACACACCCTTGGCTCACGCCCTCATTCCAGCACTCACAGCTTCAGCTTCGGAGACCCACACTCACGGAAGCCTCCTGACTCGGCCAGGGGAGAGCGGAGTTCTGAGAGCTGGTCCAGGTGTGGAGAGGAGAGGGTGCAGCCAGAAAAAGAGGCAGTGGTGGTCAGGAGCAGTTGTCGAACTCAGTGTGAGGATGAGAAGCTACAACAGCCACTGAAACAGAATCCCCACCCTGCAGCAACCTTCCTAATCAGTGCCTGGAGGCAAGGTAGAGTCAAAGCAACCAGTACACAGCCCACCACACCTGGCTCTGTGCCCGCCCCGAGGCTGTGGCCTCCTGCCTCTCTACTGTGTGAGTAGCAGACAACAACAGGGAACGTCCCAGGGATCCAGCCAGGGAATGGACGGAGTCCGGAGCACAGCAACGGGAGGGAGCAGTGGATGGAAGTGAATCGTGTGGCCCCACACCCTTCTCACTCCAGCGTCAGGCAGGAAGCATGAGCTGAGTTACCGGGCTTCCGCTCCCGCCCTGAACTCCCTCTGTGAGCACCTTGAGATTCGGCAGCCTGTGCAATCACCACCTGTTCCTGACAGCAATGGGTCGAATCCACAGGCTTCAGAACTCACCCCAAACTACTAATATGAGCACCAAGAGGGTCTCCTTACTGTTTGCACATATGAACCTTGCATGAACCCACAGCAACAAATTAGATGAAAAGCAGCAGTCTGGTAGTCCAAAAAACAACATACTCTACACAGCAGACCCGAGAAAATCCTCCAACTCTATTCTAGAACTAATCTCTAAACTCAGTTCATACCCTGGACTACCACAGTGAGCACGGGTGGGGGAGATTTCAAGCCCTTGTGCCAAGCATCGTAAGTTTGTCCAGTGCCCAGCTGCAAGGGTGGGGAATGGCAATACTGGAGATCAGGAGGTGGGAGGAGGTGAAGACTTGGAATTAGGGGGCAGACCTGGTTCTCTTACTGGGGGGGGAGGTCAGCCTCCAAAGAGTCATAGGCAACCTACAGGGAGACACTGGTGGCCTATAAGGGAACCCGGGGGCATTGACAGGGAGCTCAATAGCCTGAGGGGGGAGGGGGCTCCCTCCAGGCTACATAAGAACCCTGAAGACCTAGACAGGGCCTCCAGCATCAAGGCAATGGGGCGGAGCTGGGCGTTACACTGTGGGCAACTCATGGACTCCACCTGGCTCCCCCTGCAGCACGGTGGTGGGGCAGAGCCAGGCGATCTGCTGTGGACGCCCCACAGACTCCCGCATGGAGCTGGGCGATCTGCTGAGAGTGCCCCGCGGACTGGACCCGCCCCCCCTCATGGCGCAATGACAGGGTGGAGCCAGGCGGTACTCTGTGGGCACCTCGTGGACCCCACCCGGCCCCCCTTTTGGTGCAGCGGTAGGGTGGAGCCGGGTGATCCGCTGTGGGCACCCCACAGACTCCCACGTGGAGCTCTGTGGTCCGCCCCGCGGACTGGACCCGTGCCCCCATAGCGCGGCAATGGGACGGAGCTGGGCGGTACGCTGTGGGTGCCTCATGGACTTGACCCACCCCCGACATTGCAGTGATGGGGTGGAGCCAGGTGGTCTGCAGTGAGCATAGGTGCTTTTCCACCTCCTGCCATAGCAATTTGTATACACCCATATATGTTATAGCATAATCTGAAGCAGCTACGTCTCTTCCCAAGGTGAGAGTCCAAGGGTATAAATAAACCCAGAAGTACGGTTATTATCACAGGGAAGATGACTGAATGGTAGAACAACAGAGATGAGGGTGGAGAAAACTGATTAATCAAATGAGCCATCATCTGTATAACTGAGTAACAAATGTGAAGGTAACATTATGTAAGACAGCATCCAGAGCTTATTCCCTACTATGTTCTCTATAATTTTGTATTTCTCCTGTTGTTTTTGTGTTAACAGATGTGAAGATAACTTTATGTAAAACAACATCCAGTGCTAATTCCCTACTATCTTCTCTATAATTTGGTATTTCCTTTAACGTTTATGTGTTAACTAATGTGAAGATAACATTATGCAATACAACATCCAGTGCTAATTCCCTACTATATTCTATATAATTTTGTATTTCCTGTATTGTTTATGTGTTATTCTGGTTTATATATCTCCATTCTTTTGTCTTTAAAATAAAACAAAACAAAACAAAAAAAAACCCCCACATCTTTAGCTATTCATCAGTTGATAGGCATTGTTTCCAAGATTTAGCTATTACAAACCATGCCACTATAAACATGGTATACTTGTATCACTGTGATATGATGCTTTTAATTTTTTCAGGAAGATACCAAGAAGGGGAATAGCTGGGTCAAATGAAACCTCTAGTCCTAGTTCTTTGAGGAATCTCTGCACTGATTTCCACAGTGGTTGCACCAGTCTACACTCTCACCACAAGTAAAAAAAGGCTCCACATCCCTGGTAGCATTTGCTATTGGCTGATTTCTAGATAATAGCCATTCTTGCAGGAATGAGATGGAATCTAGTGGTTTGTTTGTTGTTGTTGTTGTTTGGTCTTTTTGAGACAGGGTCTCGCTATGCAGTTCAGGCAGACCTTGAATTCACTTTGTAGCCTAGGCTGGTCTCAAACTTGCAACAATCCTCCTGCTTCAGCCTCCTGAGTGCTGGGATTACAGGTGTGCACCACCACACCTGACCTCAGTGTTTTAATTTGCATCTCTTGAATAATCAGTGATGTTGAACATTTTTTCATATATTTATTTGTCCTTTCTACTTCTCCATTTAAGATGTGTCTATTCATTTCAGATGCCCATTTCTGGATTGGGTCTTTAAATTTTGGGGGGGTGTGGGCCCCGCGGCTGCTCCGCTGTGGGCCCCACAGCTGCTCTGCAGTGGGCCCCGCGGCTGCTCCTCTGTGGGCCCCATGGCTGATCCGCAGTGGGCCCCGGCAGCTGCTCCACTGTGGGCCCTGCCGGCTGCTCTGCAGTGGGCCCCGCGGCTGTGCTGCTGAGGGCCCCGCAGCTGCTCCGCTGTGGACCCCGCGGCTGCTCCGCTGAGGGCCCCGCGGCTGCTCCGCTGTGGGCCCCGCGGCTGCTCTGCAGTGGGCCCCACGGCTGTTCCGTTGTGGGCCCCGCTGAGGGCACCTCACGGACTGGACCCGCCCCCACCCATAGCATGGCGACGGGATGGACCTGGGTGGTCGGCTGTGAGCATATGTGCCTTTTCACCTCCGACCATGGCAGTTTGTATATACCCATGTATATTATAGTATAGTCTGAGGCAGCTATATGTCTTCCCAAGGTGAGAGTCCAGGGGTATAGATAAACCCAGGAGTACAGTTATTATCACAGGGAAGATGACTGATTGAGTGGTAGGGCAATGGAGATGAGGGAGGAGAAAAACTGAATGATCAAATGGGCCATCATCTGTGTAACTGAGTAACAAAGGTGAAGGTAACATTATGTAGGACAGCATCCAGAGCTAATTCCC
>PVLD010016519.1:0-18522 GCA_004027595.1 Dinomys branickii | reverse complement strand
GGATAACTTTATATTATACAGCATCCAGTGCAAATTCCTTACTATCTTCTCTATAATTTGGTATTTCCTTTAATGTTTCTGTGTTAACTAATATGAAGATAACATTATGTAATACAACATCCAGTGTTAATTCCATACTACATTCTGTATAATTTTGTATTTTCTGTATTGTTTATGGCTTATTCTGGTTCATATGTCTCCATTCTTTTGTCTTTAAAATAAATTTTTTTTAAAAATTGGGGGGGTCTGATTTGTTTTTAATTCTTTACATATTCTAGATAGTAGTTCAAAAGGTTTTATTTTAAAAGCTTCAGCATTACTTGTAATAGAAGAAAAAGAAGATAGGGGAAACTTAAATGTTCAAAACAGAAGTGTGATTAAGATTTGGCCATGTACTCACTTGGCAAGGTATTTTGCAGGTGCTGAATTCTTATGAAGGCTAAAGAGTAACCGGGAAAATGGTAAATTTATAATGTTATAAGGTAAAACACGGCAACAAAAATTACTTGTGGAATAATCACAATTATCCAAAAATTGCAAAAAAACCAAAAACTAAAAAATAAGTATCCCTGTGGGTGAACTGTGATTTCTACAACTTTACTGAAGTCCTTCCTCTCCAGTATTTCAGAATGTGGCTGAAGATTTTGGAGACAGACTCTTTACAGAGGTAATTAAGTTAAGATGAGGTCATTAGGGTGAGCCCTAACCCAATATGACTGGCGTCCTTACAAGAATAGGAAATTTAGACAGAGGGCTAGAGAAAAGATCACATAAAAACAGAAGAAGAAGATGGCCATCTGTTTATCAAGGACAACAGGCCTCACAGGATATACTGCTGATATCATGGCCTTAGACATTTAATCTCCAGCACTCTGAGGAAATAAATTTCTGTTATTTAATGACCAAGTTTATGGTTGCTGTTATGACATTCCTAACAAACTAATGAAATTGCTGAAAATTATCATAGAAAAAAAGAGACAGAAGTAAATACAGCATATATAAGCAAGTGGTTATCTTTACATGGTAGTACTAGGCTCCTCCTTTCTATTTTCTAACCTTATATAAATTCAAATATATATTCCATAGAGAAAATGTTATTCATATAACAGAAATATATTTTCCTTATTTGGATATTTACATTAATTCACTGACTACCACTTTCTTACCATCAATCACTCATCAGGTCTTCAGTTCTCTTCTTATCCTGCTCAGATTCCATGGTCTTTCCTTAAAATCACCACATGGCAAACACTTTTAACTCTCTCAAAACTTTTTTGGTCGAAGTAGCCTAGAAAAGTCTTAATTCAAACTCTGGTTGAAGCCACTACCAATCTATACTGTATCTGCCCCAGCATCTCACTAGTACTAAAAGGGAAAAAAAAGCTTACTGGTCTGTTTTCAACTCACAGTTTAATTCTCAAAAGTCACTTTATACTGCCCAGAAACCAAACCACGTTTCTCCACTGTTTTGCATTTCTACTTTCCAAAAAAAATATCTTCCACACTTTTTCTCTCCTCAAATTCCAAATATCCTTGCCTCCAATGTTTCTTAAAGGGAGGCCATCAATTCAGGATTCGTTGAGAAACAGAAATAAGGGTAGGAACGCTTTCACTCATTTCACAAAGGTACAGACTTGGTCTTGTTTGGTATACTGCCCAGTGTATGAGGTATCAGCAGGAACTCGATGTTGAGTGAATGGATTAATCTTTTCACATGTCATTCTTTCTAACTTCTCTTACTGTGGAAGAAGCATCTGATCTTATCAAAACCTTGCTCTCCATGTTTGCTCAAATCCCACCATCTTTATCCTCTTAAGCCTTTGCATATACCCCTTCTAATAGGTCATCTACACTAGCATTCCTACTGTTCATTATTTCCTACCAAAAATACAATCTTCTAAACATTTCTTCTAATCTTTGCTGACTCCCACACATATTTTTCCTTTTATATTCTTCCATTTCTCTGTTCTCCTTCACAGGAAAATTTAAAGGGTTATGTATGGTTACTGCCTTTGAACTTCCTCACATTATTTCCTCATTCAAATAGAGTTTTTCTGCTCACCAATCCAT
The DNA here is from genome assembly GCA_004027595.1 of Dinomys branickii. Lineage (NCBI taxonomy): Eukaryota > Metazoa > Chordata > Mammalia > Rodentia > Dinomyidae > Dinomys > Dinomys branickii. The sequence continues at coordinate 16,452 of PVLD010016519.1, read as the reverse complement.
TGAAATTACTCCAAAATTCACTTTCCTGGACTGTTTTTTTCTTGGAATCCCCTAATCACATATGCAACTACTTAGGCCTTCCATCTCTCCATAATTATCAGATATTTCAAACTCAACACAGCTAAAACAGAATGCCACCCTTTGCCAACCTGTTCTTACTTTTGTCTTCTCCAATTCAGTAAATGGTACTTCTATCACCTAGTGGCATGAAAGCTATTGAAGGGTGGCAACATGGTCTTCCATTCACCAAGGCTGAGCTGGCCACAGCCACTGCTGAGCATCAATCCGCGAGTAGCAGAGACAAATGCTGAGCACCCAATATGACATGATTTGCCAGGGTGATCAGCCAGCTATTTGGTGGCAAGGTGATTACAATGAACCACTCCCATCATGAAATAGTGAAGTTTTATCCTTTCTATGTTGAACACAACTCTGGATATGGATTTCATGCTTATGCTTATGATTCTGCCAAAACGACCATCCATGGACTACAGAATGCCTTATTTACCATCATAGTATCACATACAGCATTGCTTCTGAACAAGGAACTCACTTGATAATCAAAGAACTGCAGCAATGGGTTCTTGCTTATATAATTCATTGATTTTACTATGTTCCTTACCATCCTAGGGCATCTGGCTTGACAGAACAGTTGAATGGCCTTTTGAAGATTCAATTACAGAGCTAGCTAGGTAGCAATACCTTGTAAATTTGGGGCTAGGTTGTCCAAAGGCTATCCACACCCTGAATAAATGTTTAATACATGGTATTATGTTTCTGCCAGCCAGGATTCACAGGTCCAGCAATCAAGGAATAGAAATGGGAGTAATATTATTCTCCACTATACCTAGTGACTTATTAGTAAAATCTCTATTTTCTGTTCCTACGAGTTCACTCCCTGCTGGCCCAGAGGTTTAAATTCTAGAAGAAGGAATGTTTCTAATAGGAAACACAGTACTGATTCCCCTGAATTGCAAATTAAGACTGCCACCCACTTTGGGCTCCCCATGTCTCTGAGTCAACAGGCCAAGAAGAGTTTCAGCATCAGCTGAGGTGACTGATCTTGACAACGAAGGGGTAGTTAGGACTACCCCTCCACAATGGAGATAAGAACGAATATGTCTAGCACACAGGTGATTGCTTAGAGTGTCTTAGTATTACCATGCACTGCTACTTAGGTAAAAAACAGACAAAACAAAAAACAACCACCCTCCAAAAAACTGTAACAACCCAATGCAGGCAGGACTATAAATAGCCTAGAACCTTTAGGAATGAAGGTCTATGTCACAATGAGGTGAGGAACCACAACCAGATAAGGTTCATGATCAACGCAAAGGGAATATAGAATAGATAGAATAAAGTAGTTATAAATATTACTTACAAACTTTTGACCACTTATAGAAGCAAGGAATATAATGACCATAAATATTTCCTTGTTTTGTTATGAATGTTTGTGTGTATATATATATTTATTAAATAAATTGCTTTTTCCCCTCATTCTTTTATCATAACAAAAGATGTAATATCTTTTAAACAGTATTTAAGTACTGTTACATCACAATATATATATATTTTTTTTTTGGCGGTACTGGGGATTGAACTCAGGACCCTGCGCTTGCTAGGCAGGCGTTTATTCCACTGAGCTATATCCCCAGCCCCGGCATCACAATATTTAAATGGCAGGAAATCAGGAGAAGAGTAAATGTCACTCAAAAAATTTATCTCCTCTTCTAGGGAAGTGATTAGTATGTTTTGGGTTGCATGCACAAAAGATATATATCTTAGGTAGAACTTTGACCTTGTCTCTATCTTCATTTCAAAGTCAAATATGGTTTAAGGAGATGTATATGGGTGCCACCTAGAAAATGGGCAGACTCATGAGGGTTAATTTTATGTATCTACTTGACTGGGTTAAACAGATGCCCAGATAGCTGGTAAACGTTAGCTGGCTGTGCGTTTTTGGAAGAACTGATGTTTGGGTCAGTAGACCAAATAAAGATCACCTTCACCAATGTGGGTGGGTATTATTCAAGCTACTGAGGGCCCAAATAAAACACAAAGGTGGAGGGCAAATTCTCTCTTGCTTCTTGAGCTGGAACATTCATCTTCTTCTGCCTTCAGACATTAGAGTTCTGGTTCTTGAGCCTCAGACTCCAGGACTTATACCACTGCTCTCCCTCAACTTTTTCAGATCTTTGGCCTTGGAGCAGGAGTTACACCATCAGCATCCCTGGTTCTTAGGCCTTTGGACTCATCTGAATTATACTATCAGCTTATAGACAGTAAATCATGGGACTTCTCAGTCTCCATAATTTCATAAACCCATTTCCATAATAAATGTTCTTTCTATGTATCCATGTATCTATGTATCTATCCATCTATCTATCTATCTATCTATCTATCTATCTATCTATCATCTTCCATTGTTTCCATCTCACTGGAAAATTCTGACTAACAGCATCATTCTGAAACATAAAAGAGATAATGTCATTTCTTTGTTCAAGAACCTCCAGGAGCTTCTCACTGAGTTAAGGATACTTTACAAAGCCATGCAGGATCCGGCTCTTGCCATTTCTCTGACATTGTTATAACTTTCCCCTTTTCCAATACACTTCAGTGATACTGGCTAGTATCCCACTCCAAGTGTTTGCCTTCTCTCCTGGTTTTGATAGCCCCTATCTGAATAGTCTCATTACATGTCTGCTCTTCTCTAAATCATCAAAGAACATTAAAAATTAAATCAGGCTTAAAAGTTACTTGCAAATATTAGAGGATCATAGTTAAATTTATATTTGAAATTTTCCACAATTATTTTTATAATTAGGATGTGTTCTTTTAAAAACATATAATATATACTCCATTTGCATGTAAGTTTTAATACTATACCACTTAAGTTAAAGAAAAGCTTTTAATACACAGAAAACTGATTTAAAGAAGCCATGATAGAGACTAGCCAGCAAGTTAATCAGTAAAACAATATTCAAAAGCAACCAATACAATTTAAGAAAAAAAGATACTCTAAAGAGAAAAAAGAAACATAGACTCAATGGGGGAAGCAAAATAAACAAAATAACTCAGTAGAAAAGCATCAAATAAGGTTCAGTTGAAGACTAAATTATATCCAAACCTGTCCAAACACATCAGACTTTCCCGACCTTGCTTACTTCTCCCTTTGGGGGAGTCCTACTTATGTCTCAAGGTCTAGGACAATGTCATTTTGTAATAGCTTTCTGGTAACACCTCTAAGCAAAGTACTAGCAAAATAAAAGTTAGTTATACATGTAAAGAATATTTCAATGCATGCTCTCATCAATATAGAGAATGATACCTAGATACAGAAATCGCTATTGTTATTGTCTATGTTGAGTTAATAACTGAACATAGACAATGTAAAACTACAGATAATGTGTCACTTATACAAGCCATTCAACTTCAAAATTATTAAAATGGAGGGCTGGGGTTATATATGAGTGGTAAAGTACTTGTCTTGCATGTGTGAGACCCTGAATTTGATCTCCAACACTGAAGGAAAATGGAAAAATTTTTCATTATTAAAATGGAAAATTTGTCTGTACATTTTGCTACAATTTAAGCAATTAATTAAAAATCATCTTTCATTCCTGGAATATCAGGGTAAGTGCAGGCTCAGAGGCAAAGGTATTGATTCCAGAGTAGGTTCATCCAACATCTACTATCACTGTATCAGGCCAGTGCCAATCATTTTCATAGATATCATCTGAGGTATTAATATTTTAAAGATGAGGAATCTAAGGCTCAGTAAGTTTAACAGTTTCATGGAGGCGAAGGATTGGTCAGGCAACAGAAATGAACAATCTATAATAACAATCTACAAAGGGAGCAAATCTATGAATTAAAAAAAGTGAATTAAGTCACACTTGAATACTGCTAATACAGATTAATTCACTAAACAAATATTTATTGGCTGCAATTTGTCCATTACTATTCTAGACACTTGTAAAGGTTGATAGGTTGTATCAACTTGAGAAAGCTTAACGAAGTGACTCAGCAATTCTATATCCTAGGGTGTAAAGGACATGCCCTTATTCCTCTAGAATGTTGTTAATTGTGGCAATTTGAGAAATTTATAAGTTTAACTAGGTGACTCAGCAGGAGGCCAGGGTCCTTACTTTGTAAATATCCCTTCCCTGTCCTGTGCAAGAGGAGGGCATGGAGACAGCCTGAGTCCTACACTCGCCCTGGGGGGTGGTAGCCTGCTTACCATATAAGGGAAGGAAAGAGGCTTGCTTTTCCCCACGCCTCTTTTTGTGCTCCTGTTGCTTTTGCTGTCTTCTGTGCCTTGAACTATTGCCCTTCACAATGCCACCCTGCTTTGGAGCTAGCAAATTATGGACTGAAAGCTCCACAAACTGTGAGCTAAATAAACATTTCCTTCTTTAATTTTGAGTATTTGGCATTTTGTCCCAGCAACAAGAGAAAAGTAACTAAGACTACATTGGAGATGGATCACTGAATAAAACAGATAAATATTTCTATACTAGCATAGCTTATATTCTGTTGGAGTGATTATGAAGGATTCCACAAAATCTTTTGATTGGGGGCATTTGTGAAAGCATTTATTGCAAGGAAACTGATGTCAGAGATTTCTTGGCAATGAGAATTATCCTGCAGAGGATGGATTATTTAGCCTTGAAACTGCCCAAGCAGAAAGAAAAGCTGCATGACCACTTATCAACAAAGACATTAAAACTTCTCCAAACTGAAAGGGATCTCATGGGTTGGAAAGGGAGTTAACTAGGTAAACTTCTAAGATCCTATTAAATCTTGGAATTCTGTTTCATTAAGAAGCAAACAATATCATGGAAGCTAAAACAGTAATAATGTATCTTGTATGCATATATTTGTGTTTGAACATATACGTTGACCCTGATTATGAACTATTTATCAGCATAGATTATATAACAATCACCTTTGTATCTCACATGTCTGGGTAAATGAAATAAATGAATGAAGAAACACAAGAGCAGTGGATCACTTCCTCCTTTATATTCCATTTCTAACATACTGTTTTCAAAATAACTCTCTAAAGTCTGTATTTCCTTACTGAAATTACAATCATTCAAGCTTTAAACAAAAATTCACTGACTATGCACATACATTCCAGACCCATGTTCGATCATGAGAATTCAAGAAATAACAAAGCATACTCTTTAGAAGGAGAAAGACATACATAAAGTTGATAAAGTATTACAGGCATTATGTGAAAAGTAAGGAGGCTCAGAAGAAAGAAGTGAAGAGCCAGTTCTATTTGGGAAGAGAGTAGGAAGACAAGAGTCTAAAAGAAAAAGATAACATTTCAATTGCGAATTGGGGACTTTGGGGTGACATAATAGAAAGCTATAGCTTATGAAGAGGGCAAAACGAAAAAAGTGATGAAGCTCTACATTATGTTAGAGCTGCTCAGTCCAAAGTTTGACACTAGCCCAGTGGCACTACTGAGCACTTGAAATGTGACCAAAGTGACTCAGTAAGTAGGTATTTAAATCTGCTTAATTTTTACTAACTTAAATTTTAAAAATCTAGAGTTACTGGGGAAACTTTTAAGTATGTTTGGAATAATACTAGGTCTGTGGATCTGTTTTTTCAACTGTAAATTTTTTAAAATCTACATATAGATCAAGTATTTCTGATAAAATCTGGTATCTGAGCTAAGATGTACTGCACATGTAAAACACATACCTAATTTCAAATCTCTTTTTCATCATAAAAATTTTACTGATCACTTATAAAAATAGTATTTTAGACAAGGTAAATAAATATAAATTATTACTAGATTAATTTCACTTTTCTAATGTGTTTATTATAAAATTTTAAATTCTATAATGTATCTGGTTTGCACTGATTTTTATAGGACAGTGTCATGTTGGACAACTGCAATTCAATGTAGCTCAGGAATAAGGCATAGGGCAGAGCGTGGAGAGAGAAGAAGTGGTCAATATCAGAAGTCCTAGTTTTCACTGTAATGGAGCAAAAAGAAGCTAAAGGATAGAAAGAAGAGGTAAGAGACAAGTGAGAGAACATATTAATATAAAGGCCTATTATAACCTTTTATTTCATGTAGCTAGGTTATTCAGCTTCCCTAGAAGTTATGAGAGTCCTAGCTATTTCAGATATATAGGCAGAAGAATACAGTGCCCTTTTGAGAAAATATCCTGACTTTAATGTGAAGCAGAATAACAAGCTTGACTTAATCCCAAACTAGAAAAATTATCCCAAATCAGTTAAGTTCTGAGCAAAGGACAAAAAAAGGCAAGACATAATAAACTAGAAAAAGATAAAGACATCATATTATAGTAATACATGCATACCAATATTTATAGCAGAACAATTAATAAGAGTTAAATCTTAGAAGCACTCTACTTACCCATCAACAGATAAATGGATAAAGAAAATGTGATAAAGATGAATGGATAAAGAAAATATACATAATGGAATACTTCTCAACTATTAAGATAAATTTGAGAAATTTGTAGGCAAATAGATATGCCCTGAAAACATAATGTTAAGTGAAATAAATCAGATACATAAGCTTAAATACCTCACAGTTTCTCTCACTTGAGTTATCTATAGTACAAATAAAAATCAAAATAAAAGACTGAAAACGGAAATGGAGATCTTTTGCAAACAGGGGTTGGGTGAGGGGAAAAGGGAAGGTGATGTAAAAAGATTTAAGATGTGTCATGTATATATATCAACTAACCACAATGAATGTAATCTTTATATGTCATGAAAAAGAACTAAAAACGTCCCCAATAACAATAATATTGAAAACAGGGAAAGGAAAGACTGACTGAGGGAAGAATGTGTGGAGAGGAAGGAGACAAAAAGTACTCCCAAAGAGGAATGTAAATATGTCCTGTAAACACATACCACAAACACAAAATAAAATAATCTAGAAAACTATGCTTGAATGCAAAGAGATTTTCTCCCTAAAGATTTTTGATAGGTGCTTAGCGTTCACAAAATTCAAAAGTGGTTTAGAATATAAGTCCTAAAATTTTTATTTCTAATAAATCCAATTAATACTATTAAGAAGTCACTGTAAAAATGGCAAGGGTAACTTCGAGAAATAGTCATAAATTTTAGTGACACTAAAGTAAGATGATATAAAATATCTAGCATGATGACTAACACAGAGAGAAAATGCATTACATAATAGGTTTTTTCTTATTTTCCTTCATTAATAACCTCTAATGTAGCCAAACTATTACAGAAATATTTGTAGGTATTTAAAAAGTAAAATTTTACTTTCACTCTAAAATCAGGAACAAGACAAGGATGTGCACTATCACCACTCCTACTCAATATAGCTCTGTAAACATTAGCCAGAGCAATTAGACAAGAGAGAGGAATAAAAGGAGCGGCAGTAGGAAAGGAAGAAGTCACGTCATTATCCACAGGTGATGTGACACTCTCCACAGGAGACCCCAAAACTCCTTCAAAACACTTCTATATTTTATAAGCAAATTTAGCAGCATAGTTGGATACAAAGTCAACACTCAAAAATCAATAGCATTCCTGTAAACAAATAACGAACTCACTCAGAGAGAAATTAGGGAAACTATATCCTTCACAATAGCATCCCCCCAAAATGAAATACTTGGGAATCAATCTAACGAGAAATAAAAGATCTATACATTAAAAATTACTGTACTCTGAAAAAAGATTGAAGAAGATATCAGAAAATGGAAAGATAACGCTTGATTATGGATAGGAAAAACCAACATTGTGAAAATGGCTATACTCCCAAAACTGTCATACAGATTTAATGCAATCCCAATCAAAATACCATTAGCATACCTCAAAGAACTAGAGAAAACAGTCCTAAAATTTATTTGGAGTCTTCTGGGAAGATGGCGACCAGGTAAGCAGCAGAGAAAGATCCTCCTGGAGGATTGCCGCCCAGACACAGGAATATAGCAACATGAGAAAGACAGGAAGGAGAGATATGGCTCCCCTGGACCCAGGAAGGATCTGAAATGAGAACTGAAGCCCTCAGAAAGATCAAACAAGACCTCTCCTGGAGGAAAGGCTCAGAGGGCCGCTATGGCGCAGTTGGAGGAAGAAGAGGCGGAGAAGGAGGGAGTCACCACTCCAAACACACTCTCGGCCTGCTCCCTCATTCCGTCACTCGCAGCTTCAGCTTCAGAGATCCATGCTGTTGGAAGCCTCCCAACTCGATTAGGGGAGTTTCAAGCTGGTCCAGGACCAGAGCAGAGAAAGTGCAGCCCAGAAAAGGGGTAACGGCAGTCGGAAGGTGTTGTCGAACCCAGTGTGAGGATGAGAAGTTACAACAGCCACTAAAACAGAATCCCCACTCTGCAGCAATCTTTCTAATCAGTATCCTGGGACAAGGCGGAGTCAAAGCAACCAGTACACAGCCCGCCACACCCAGCTGTATGTCTGCCCCGAGGCTGTGGCCTCTTACTTCTCCATTGTGTGAGCAACAACCAGCAGAGTACAGCAGAGAGCAGCAGCAGTGACCCCAGGGCCACAGCAATTCCCAGGGATCCAGCCAAAGAACAAACAGGAAATGGAGCACAACAGTAAAAGAGAGCTGCAGATAGAGGTAGACCACATGGCCCCACGCCTGTCTCACTCCAACACCAAGCAGGAAGCACAAGCTGAGTTACCGGGCTTCAGCTCCCACCCTGAACGCCCTCTCTGAGCACCTTGAGTCTTGGCGGCCCCAGCACTCAACATGTGTTCCTGACAGCAACAGGCAGAGTCCACGGGTTTCAGTACTCACCCTAAACTACTAATATGAGCACCAAAAGGGACTTCAGACTGCTTGCATATATGAACCTTGTATGAACCCATAGCGACGAATTACATGAAAAGCAGCAGTCCTAGAGTCTGAGAGATAATAACATACTCTACATAGCAGACACCAGAAAACTCTCCAATTCTCTCCTAGAACTAATAACTAAGTTTAGTACATACCCTGGACTACCACAGTGAGCATGGGTCGGGGAGACCTCACACCTCTTGTGCCCAGCATCATAAGTGTGCCCAATGCCCAGCTGCAAAGGGCGGGGAGCAGGAACACTGGAGATCGAGAGGTGGGAGGAGGCAAAGACCCAGAACTAGGGGGCAGACCTGATTCTCTAGCTGGGTGGGGATAGCCTCCCAAGAGTTATAGGTGACCTGCAGGGAGACACTAGTGGCCTATAAGGGGGTACCGGGGGTCTTGATGGGGAGCTCAGCAGCCTGAGGGAGGAGGGGGCTCCCTCCAGGCTACATGAGAACCCTGAAGACCTGGACTGGGCCTCTGGTAATGTGGCGATGGGGCAGAGACCGGCAATCTGCAGGAGCGACCCCGTGGACTTGACCAGGCCCCCAGGAGTGCCTCGCTGGGGCATAGCCAGTGGTACATGGGGGCGACCCCGTGGACTCAACCGGGACCCTGGGAGTGCCTCACTGGGGCAGAGCCCGGTGGTCTGCGGGGGGGGGATGACCTCGTGGACTCGACTGGGTCCCCGGCAGCATGGCAATGGGGCAGAGCCTGGTGGCCCGCGTGGACAGCCCCATAGACTCGACTGGATCCCCAGGAGCACTTCACTGGGGCAGAGCCTGGCGGTCTGCTGGGGTGACCCCATGGACTTGACTGGATCCCTGGGAGCATCTCGCCAGGGAGGAGCCCAGCAGTCTGCGAGACTGACCCAGTGGACTCAACTGGGCTGCTGGTAGCGCAGCGACAGGGCATAGCCCAGTGGTGCGCGGTGGCAATCCTGTAGATTCGACCAGGTCCCTGGGAGTGCCTCGCCAGGGCAGAGCCCGGTGGTTTGCCGCAGCAATTCTGAGGACTTGACCAGGCCTCTGGATGCACTGTATTGAGGTGGAGCCTGGCGGTTCACTGGGCAACCCTGCCTACTCAACCAGATCCCTGATGGCCTTGAGGGCTTGTCAATAGGGGCTTGACCATAGTGAACCTGGTTCCCTGCCTATCTACCGTCTTTGAGGATGGTTGCTTTTCCACCTCCTGCCATAGCAATTTGTGTACACCCATATTTGTTACAGCATAATTTGAAGCAGCTATGTCTCTTCCCAATGTGAGAGCCCAAGGGAGTAAATAAACCAAAAAGTACAGTTATTATCAGAAGGATGATGACTGATTGGGTGGTAGAAAAACGGAGATAAGGGTGGAGAAAATTGATTAAGAGAATGAACTATCATCTGTATAACTCAGTAACAAATGCAAAGATAACGTTATGTAATACAGCATCCAGTGTTAATACCCTACCATCTTCTCTATAATTTGGTATTTCCTTTATTGTTTTTGTGTTAACAAATGTGAAGATAACATTATGTAATATAGCATCCAGTGCTAATTCTCTGCTATCTTCTCTATAATTTTGTATTTCCTGTATTGTTTTTGTGTTATTCTGGTTTATATGTCTCCATTCTTTTGTCTTTAAAATAAAAAAAAAAATTCATTTGCAAACAGAAAAGACCTAGAATAGCAAAGGGAATCTTGGGCAACAAAGGCCAGGCAGGAGGCATCACAATCCCTGACTTGAAATTATACTATCAAGTTACTCTGATAAAAGCAGCATGGTACTGGCAAAAAACAGACCTGAGGACTAGTGGAATAAATTCAAAGATGCAGACATAACTCCAATACACTAAGCCATCTTACCTTTGACAAAGGGGCCAAATATGTTCACTGGAAGAGAGCCTCTTTAATAAATGGTGCTGGAAAAACTGGCTTTCCACATGCCAGAGACTAAAACTAGATCCATGTCTATCACCATGCACTAAACTAAAGTCAACATGGATTAAAGATCTAAATACTAAAACAGAAACACTAAATCTACTGGAAGAGAAAGCAGCAGAAATCTTGAAGAAAGGGGTAGGCAGAGAGTTCATGAGCAACACTCAAACTGCATGGGAAGTACTTCACAGAATCAACAATTGAGATTTCATCCTATTAAAAAGTTTTCGCACATCAAAAAGAAATCACCAACAGAGTGAAAAGAAAACCCATAGAGTGGAAAAAAATTTAACCAACTGTCCCTCAGATGGAGGACTTCTATCTAGAACATCTAAAGAACTGAAAAAAATCAGGTCCCCCAAATTCAAAGTTCCAATACAAAAATGGGCACCGGAAATGAATATATATTTCTCAGATGAAGAAATACAAATGGCAAATAAATATATGAAAAAATGTTCAGTATCATTGGTCATTTGGGAAATGCAAATTAGAACAACTCTGAGATTCCTTCTACCCCAGAAAGAATGGCTATCATCAAGAAATCAACGAATAACAATTGCTGGTGGGGTTGTGGGAAAAAGGAACCCTTCTTCACTGCTGGTGGGAATGTAAACTGGCACAACCACTGTGGAAAATAATGTGGAGATTCTTCAAAAAACTAGTATTAGAGGTCCTGTTTTATCCAGCTATTCTCCTTCTAGGTATTTTCCCTGGAAAATTAAAAACAGCCTACCACAGCAATGTATGTGAACCCATGTTTATAGTAGCATAATTTATAATAGCTAAATCTTTGAAAGAAGCCAAATACCCATCAACCAAGGAGTGGATAAAAAAGTTGTGGCATGTTTCTACAATGGAGTACTATTCAGGTATAAAGAAGGATAAACTCAAGGCTTTTATAGGTAAATGGATACAACTTGAGATCACACTCATAGCTGAAATAAGTCAGTCTTGCATGTATAAACACTGTATTGTCTCCCTAGTGTAAGAAACTGAAAAAGTGAGATCTAAAACATACAAGAGATGTTGTGAAAGGGGAAGAAACAGCTCAAAAGGAAAGGACAACTGGGATGGGGAAAAGGAGAAAAGAAGGGCAAAAAAACACATATACAGATAGATAAATAGATAGACAGATAGATAGATCTATATACACAAGATATCTAAGATAATTATGCTACCAATTTCTATTAGGTCATTAAAGAGAACAGCTTGTGCTTATATTGCTTAATTTTTCATGCCTATATTTTATAATTTGAGCAACCACGCTGAAGATAACAATACATAATATATTAACCATTATTCATCTCTTACTATAGTGTTCTTTAGTGTTGTGGTTATTGTCTTAGTACTGGGAATCGAACTCAGGACCTTGTGCTTGCCAGGCAGGCACTGTGCCACTTTTCAAAACCTGCCCCAGGGTTTTGAAATCCTGAATCATATTTTTTCTCTTTAAAATAAACAAAACTTTAAACTTCTTTTCTAACTTAGAAAATTTATGCTAATCACAAAAATGATACCATGGCTATAACAAAAAGAAAAAGGATTATGAATACTCTATTAGCAATGAGGAATTCCTTAAAGTCAGTCCGTGCTAGGTCTCTTAATCCCTTACTTCTAGGGTAGCAAAAAAAAGAATACTTACCACTAGGCTGCATAGTCAGTGGACTAAAATGGTCAAAGAATTAAGATGTTTGGGCTTTATCCTTTGATCCAACAATACTTTGCTCTGACCTCTGACAAGTCAATTTCTCTGTATGCTAATTTCTCCATCTGTAAAGTAGAGGAGGGCAGAGGGATAATTATTAACCTATACTGATTTTAAGTATTAAAAAACTATTAAGTATTAATAAGGTATAAGAAAAATAGTACATTTCAATACACATTTTTTGTTATTAAAATACCTCAGAGTTGGGTAGTACTTTTAGCAAGCACCACAAGTATAACTTAAGCCTCTATATTTACAGAAATATAGGTATGTATTCAATACACTTGGTCTCATGCAAATACTGAATATAGTTTCCACCTAACCAGGTTAAGACAGAAAATCCAAAAAAACTAAAAAGCCATTAACATAGTGTTGAAGCTCTACCCCACTCAATTTGACTGTATTTGGAGACAGGGCTTTTAAGGAGATAATTACTGTTATATGAAATCATAAAGGTAGGGTCCTAGAGACATAAGAGCTCTCTTTCCCTCAGAGAAAAAGGCCATATATGTGCTGTAAAAGCCAGCACAAGAAAAAGGCCATGTACAGACACACTGAGAAGGGGCCACCTACATCAAGGAGAGAGCCCTCACCGGAAACCAACCCTGCTGGCACCTTGATCTCTCATGATATAGTAAATGTTCAATAACCATGTTGTTGAATGGGCAGCCAGCCACTAGCCATACATGGCTACTCAGTACTTGAAATGTGGTTGGTGGAATAGCTGGTGGAATTGCATTTTTGATTGTTACTTTTTATTAAATGTAAATAGGCACATGTAACTATTGACTACTGTACTGGATATTGCAAATCTAGAGAATGTAAAGATTCTGTTATTTTTGAAAATTCTTGAAAGGAAGATAGTAAGAGGCAAAAAGGTGATAGTTATGGAAGAATTTTCTTGAAATGTGATAAAATAACCATAACTTGCCATCCTTTGAAACAAGGAAAAATCAAAATAATTCTTCATGTATTAAGAGAGAATTGAGTTGTAAGTTATCACTTATATATTAATAATTATTATTAATATTACATAGCTATTATTTTTAAGTGTTTATCATGTGCCAGACAGTATGCTAAGTATTTCAGTGACATCATCTTGTTGAACCTTCACCATATAGCATGGTATTATTACATCTTTTTACTAATGAGGAAATGAAACTCAGAAAGGTTGAATAACTTGCTAAAAGGTTATGGGCAATAGAACAGTCAAGATATGAAATTGAACTATACTCCTAACTATGCTGGTCTCCTGTATCTATGTGGTACTCCACTCCTTAAAAGTCACAAAAATAAATTTTACAAATGTTTCTAGCAGCTTAGCTTGGGGAGAACTGATAGAGTGAGTGTAGGTAATCTATTCATTTTACTACAGTAAAAACTGAAGCTCTGGGTCAGTGATATAGCTCAGTGGACCAGTGCCTGCCTGACAAGCACAAAGTTCTTAGTTCGATTCCCAGTACCTAAAACAAAGAACTGAAGCTCTAATATTAGCTTGATCTTATTAGCTTGATCTGTACATTGAGAAGGCTAGGCATAATGTGGGATTTAAAAAGGTAGTTAGATTACATGTAGGACTCTATAACATGTATTAAATATTCATAGAGCATGAAAAACAGAAAAGAAATAATATAGTCTTGCAAGACATACAAATGGGGGAGGGTAGGACTGAAAGGAAGAGGAAAGGAGGGATGTTTCCTCCTGAAATGGGAACTGGAAAACAGAAAAAAATGCATCAAATATATTTCTGCATTCTAAGAAAAGACAGAACTCTTTCAGTATTAGCTAATCCACAATCTTATTCCAATATGTACAGAGCCCAATATGGAAAAGCTGGAAACAGAATACCTGCTAACAGAAAACAAGCTATAGCGAGGCCAGAGATAGACAGGGAGGTCTGGGATATGCCACTGATCAGCCACTCTTTCATCAGCAAGTATTCCTATTGCCTCTCAGCTGATCCTGTCTCCAGCTCTCCTTCATTTACTTTTACTTCATTTGGATATAAATGTGATGAGATGTAATATTCCTCTGGGATAATCTGCCAGAAGAAGGGGGAGGGGAAGCAAACTAGGCAATCCTTTCCTCAAACAGAGCAATAAATCCTGTCTCTTCCATAAGGCAGATGTAAACAAAGAAGATGAACCAGATTTCCCCTTGGCAGTTGTCCCTCCCCCCAGTTGCTTTGTAGCAATTACACATCTCTATGTGCATACATAGAAAAGAATCTTAGAAATCAATATTTCCTTTAGCAAGCAAGGAAGCTAGCAATGAACGGCTAATGAAAATGCAGAGAGGCCATAATGTCCTCTCTTATAGGCAGTTCAAAATAGATGTTTACCCTGTCTAGAGATTTACATAGATCTGATCCACAGTACAGGAGAAGCTTATGCTTTTTAGAATGTTTCTGGTTCAGGTTCCTTAAACACAGAAAGTTAGTGGTTCCAACAGTGCTCTATCATGCTTCTAAGCTTTCTGATACATGAAATAAGTAATGTTAGATCATCACTGTTATCATTATCATCATTTTAGCTAGTATTTGGGGTCTTTTTTACACAAGTTCTCATGATGTTGCTGAGGCTGGCCTTGAACTTGCAATATTCCTGCCTCTGCCTCCTGAGTAACTGGGATTACAGGTGAGTGTCACTGCACCTGGCCAAGTTAGTATTTGGAATAAGGGAGAAGACAGTCCTAGATGCTCTACTCTTTGCCAGTAAAAACACATCGGAGGTAGTTTTATGTTCAAACCTAGGCCCTATACTGAATGAGACACAGCATAAAATGTTAACAAAAGCAACAAGAAAAATAAGGAATTAAAAAACTAAGGATATTTAATCATGAGAAGAGAAGACTCAGGAAACATAAGAATTGTTTACAATTATCTGGAAGGCATTTACACAGGTGTGATGAGATACACTATTTGATCAGTGTTACCCCAAGGGATAGACACAGAGGTAAAATAACCTCTTGATAAAGATATTAAATCATTAGGAGGAAAAGGGAGGCTGGACTGGGTAACCTCTGAAGTCTTGCAAATCTGAGATTCCAAAGCTGAGCCTGGGTTTCATTCCTACAAACTCGCCACAACTTCAGGTTCTGCAGCAAGGACTATTTGTGTACATATATAGATGATCTGTGATTTACAATGGTTCAATTTAAAATTTTTCGACTGCACAGTGGTACAGAAGGTACCCATACAACCATTCTGTTTTTTCCTTTTAGATTCAATAAATTATATGATATATTCAACACTTATAAAATAGGCTTTTTATTAGGTGATTTTGTCTAACTGTAGGCTAATAGTATTCTAAGCACACTTAAGATAGACTAGTTTACACTATGATGTTTGGTAGGTTAGATATATTTAAATGCATTTTCAACTTCAGAAATTTTCAACTTATATTTGTTCATTGGGATATAACCCCATCATAAATCAAGAAGTACCCCTGTTTGTGAGTGTATGTGCACATGTATATATACACATACACAATACCCAAGAGAAGTATGACATGGGCGGGGGGAAGCAGCAGCAATTCTACCAGTGGCAGCAGCAGCGGCAGTAGCAATGACAGCAACTGCAGCAGCAGCAAATTTTCTGCTTCCTGCGGGCCCTGTGGTGAGTACTTATACACTTTATCTCAATTTCCTTTTAAGTTTTATCATACTGTAAGTTTATGGTGCAGTAGTAACAGGGTCTACCTCAGTTATTTTCTCCATATTTGCCACAACACAATTTAGAAGATAGTACCTTTGAAATAATGAACAATATGTGCCTGCTTATAAAATAAAATATATTAAAGAAATACAAATGGCAAATAAATATATGAGAAAATGTTCCACATCCTTAGTCATTCGAGAAATGCAAATAAAAACAACATCGAGATTTCATCTCACCCCAGTAAGACTGGCCAGTATGAAAAAGTCATCCAATAACAGATGCTGGCGAGGCTGTGGAGAAGTAGGGACTCTATTACACTGCTGGTGGGAATGCAGA